>JBAMAX010001096.1:0-162640 GCA_037043745.1 Chymomyza amoena
GACTCTCTAAGGATTAGAATATTGTCGTATCATTTATTTAATATTTTGTTATAAATGGATGGGCTCGGTTCACGAGTAAATAAAGAGATCATTAAACAGAGCAACATAAATAGATCGTGTTACAAATATTTAACTACTGCCTAAAGTCATTTGTTAAATCTTCTAGTTCTATTTTAAAGGCTATGATTAATGATAAAACGCAGACATTCCGAAACAAGAGATCTATTCCAATTCTTTAATTTCTGCTCCGCTATCATTTGCTAGATTTCTTTTAACACCTACTACTTACAAACAATTTAGAGTTGTCCCAGCACCTTTACCTAAGGACTGCTTAGTTGCCCCAACCCCTTGCCCTTTGTCTAGCCTTTAAATCGATTTCTATAGCGTTCGTCTTTATTGCGCACATCCTTTTAACCCCAAGACAAACCCTTTGCGGTAACTTAGCTTGCTTCAGGCAGCAACCCCAAGTCCCGGCTCATTGTTTGTTATCCAACGACGACTTCGCACCTAATGTAACCCTACAAATTCGAGCTGACTCTTTTTTTTCTTAGCAACTTTTTAATGGTGCTTCATGTCCTTTGTGTCAGAATCTATTTTGTAGTTGCCCAGGATTTATTGTTGTTCGATTTTTTATGCTCATATTTCTTAAGGATCGCTTAGAATGCTTACCCCTAACCTTTTGCCGCTGCCAAGTCCTTTCTTGTAGGTGTTTTGATTTATTGGCATTTCAGTTATTGTTTGCGATTTAATAATTTAGCAGGCAAAAGGATAAATGTCTGAAAAGAAGTGCCGTAGCGTATCTGTAATTGAAAGTTGAGTTGGTTTACCAAAGAATTTTGATTTGAAATATTTGTAACTAGAGTTTCTTTAGTGAGATAAATAGTAAAAAAAGGAGAAACGAAAATCAAGTGAAACTATTTGGGTTTGGGAATCGCTGATAACAGATTGCTAACATTCGTTTTATTCAGTTTTATAAAGTGATTTTAAGAGAGATAATATTACATATCGGCGAAAAGAAGTTCCATCTCGTAATTTCAAGATTTTACCTTCGATTTCCCTGTTTCCAAAATTCTGATCAAATATCGAGTTATCGATAGCTAAACATTAAGGCAGACTTTTCTTTGATATTAGAAAAGTTTTTATTTTTAATGAAAGATAAAGCTTGCAACTAACTCTAGACTTGTCCTTGGGTACCTCATTGATCCAGATGAATTTAAAATTTAATTTTTTTCCCACACAAAATACACGGCTAAGATGAAAGACAGGTCTATGGATAAAAAAAACCTATTTTCTTTTATTTTTTTAAAAACTATTTTTGTTACTTGAGCACCTAAGCTGCGATCCATAAGAAGAGGTGGCTAGATTCGAAAGTACTATCAAAAATAACTATGAGAACAATCGACACATCATACCGATGATTTATTAAAGTATTAAAATCTAATCTCTCTATCTCTTTTGCAATTATATAACAGAAGAAGAATTCTTCTATCCTAAATTTGCATTCATCTTATGATTTCCTTTGAAATTAACAAAAGAATTTTTACTACTTTTGTATCTGTTCTAATTATCCCAAAAAGTAGCGCAATTTTACGTACAGCTTAACCCGAAGCTGCTGCAACTCAATCTTAGCCACAGCTGGCCACACTTCGCAGCGCTTAAGATCTAATGAGCCAACTTAAACCAGCTCAAACTCTACCAGTTCCATTGATTAGCAAGGTAAACAAAGGATCTTAGCCATCTAATAGTGCACGCCTTGGCTGTAAGCGAACGCTGCCAAATCCATGCAAATCCGCAGGCAAAGGACACTAAGTCCAAGGCGGCGACAGTTTGCAAACAGTTTGGCTAATTTGTAGCCTACGGTTACACCTACCTCGGCTACCGGAGATGTGTCAGAGATATGCAAATGATTGTCGGCACGGGCTTGAAATGCTAGACAGGGTTTAGGCTCGGTAACACTTCTGGGAAAGCAGCGGCAGCACAAAGGTTTAGACACCGACTAAGGGTTAAGCAGATTGGCCAAAACCTGCTTAGCCATGGACGTAGTTTTGCTAACAAATGAAATTGGCACGGATTTGCAAAGGGAGAGAGAGTGGGTAAGCAGAGCGACTAGGTTTGCCATATTTTAAGTTGATCCTTAAGGCCCGGCACACACATAGCATAAGATGCTTCTTGACCATAAAAGTAAATTCAGTTAAGTGGCCATTAGACGGCTTTGCGTGGAGCTTACCTGTAGCGCCTGCTCACATAAAATCTGCTTAATTCGTGTTAAAACCCCAAAGCTGCTGCAAATAATTTTGAATTGCTGCCAAATTTGCTGAAGCTATATGAAAATTTGTAAGCCACTATGCCACAATGAGATGCTTGTAAGACGCCAAACTTAAGCTGCACATAAAGTGTCCTTGTGGCTGCCAGCCACACTTTGTATACCAAACTCCATTACTTGGCTTAGGCTATGCCCGACCAGCTAACAATTGTATTTGTTGCTGTCAGTCCAAGTAACGGACAGACGGCATATTGAGACACATGTCGTTTGTGTCAAGGCAGCCAACTAACTCATAAATTTTTTATCTAAAAGATACGCATAGAGCGCGGCTCCCTACTTATTGTTTTTTATGAACTGCTACAATTGCACGCCCCCGGCGACGACGATGACGTAGAGCCCAAGATAATCAACTGATGGTAAACGAAAAGGAGAGAGAGCGAGCGCGACGTACGCACTTAGAGGGGTAAAGTGACAGAAAAAACAAAAAGTGACACTATTATGACTTAGTATCCTTTACAGACAGTTTCCAAGTTCCAGGAATGCCGAAGTAGCTATGGGATTTCCTGTAGCATCTTTTGCAGCAACACGTGCAACTACCCCTACGTTTATATTTTATTTTAATTAGTTTCTAGCATATTGTCTGTCGAAAATCAAATTATGTAATGCTTGACATTTGTTGAAGTTTTTTGTGCTTAAAACATGTTTTAATTAACTCGAAAAGAAGGGGGCTTATGCTAGCAAAAAACGAAAAAAAAATGGCCGCCAACAAAACTGCAGCTAGGCGACAAATCCCAACCTAATCCGCTGAGCACATCAAAGCGACTGCGGCTTCAGCTCAGGTTGCTTTACCTTTTACACTTTTTGTCTACGTATTAAATACTCCTAAGCCTGCCACCTACAAAACAAAGCGATTAAAACTGCCGACAAAGAGACAACAAAGAGACAAAAAAGAGAACCTAAATCGAAAGGGTGCACAACAAGTTGCGTTAAGCAACAATGAAATGGACCAAGAGTGCGAGATGACGTATTGCTATGATTGCTAAACCACAGAACACAAATAAAAAAACAAGTGCATTTCAAACTGTGCAGGATACAATCGCACAAGCCGAACTCATTCAAACGCAAAGGAGAAGCTTTTAGCTTTTTTTTTTTGTGCTATTTGAGAGAGTCCAGCGGCTATACTGACAAGAAGGTGACGCAAGGCGCGTGTCCTTCATTTGGCATCTTTAAATGTGTTAGCAATTGACGTCATCTGATCAAATTTGTTCATTCACTTTGCAATGATAAGTTAATGGTCATGCGACATGTTTTATGTCTATCACTTGACGGTGAAGTTAAAACTGTACCTTGTGCACAATGACGTCAGCTGAAGCATTTTTGTCCATAGAAATTTTAATCAGATCAGTCTAATCTAAAAATTATAATTCAAAAATTATAATTAAGTAGTCTAATCAGCTTGTATGAACTTAATTAAATTTATGTATAGTCATATCTTAACACATTAAAAGCGGGGCGGGTAAAATTACCCGTTGTGAAAACTGCTGCTTAAAAGCGGGCCGGGTATTTTTACCTTTTGAATGTAGGCACTTTAAAAGCGGGAGACGGTATTGTTACCGGATTGGTTTTCATATAAAACTGAAAGTATTATTTCATATAATTATTTTAGTTTCATAAATTTCAAGTTTTTCATGGAAATTGTTTGTTTTGTTGCATTCAAAACTCAAATCAACAATTGTTCACGAAAAATGTTGATATGACTGCCCAAGAAACATTTTTATTATATAGTAACAAAATTTGGAAAGGGAATTGTTTTTGTTTTGTATGGGCATAAATAAATAATAATATTATGAGGATCTTTCATCTCATTTGACACACTTCTCATTATTGCGTATTCATTCATGTTGTTTTATATTTATAAATTTATTACTCAATTGTTTTAGCGACTTGTCATTTCATAACTATCAACAATTATTGCATCAGCAAATACAAAAAGATACCGTTAAGCATAACACTTCGCTTCTCTTTATAACGGTCAACAGTCATTTGCGAGCTCTGGTAAAATGAGAGCTGGAGAGCATTTTCATAGAATATTGTGTAAAATGCATAGCTCGCAAATAACTGTTGACCGCTTTTACCTTTGCGGTACTCATACGAACAACAACCGAAAAAACCATGCACGCTTGCTCTCGCTCTGAACATAACTCGCTTCTCTTTATAACGGTCAACAGTTATTTGCGAGCTCTGGTAAAATGTGAAATAATAATTTTAAATTCAGTGTTTAGTCGGCTTTAGACAGTTGAACATTTCTTTTTATAAATTATTTTTCAATTATTATAAAAATGGACTCTGATAGTGATAGTGAAGTTTACGCAGATAATTTATCGCAAATTTCCAGTGATTCTGATATAACTGAATTTGAGATTGACTGTGAAAGTGATGAAGACTTCTTTCATCCTAGAAGACGTAGAGTTTTACCAATACAGTATAGCGATTCGGAACAAAGTGACGATGAAGTATTGGAGTGGTCAGAACATGATAATCCTCCAATTATTGAACAATTTTTGGGACAAAGTGGCGTTGTTGAGATGCCAAATAATTCAGAAAGTGTGGATGAAGTGGTTCAACTTTTCATAGGGAACGATTTGTTCGATTATATGGCAGAAGAAACTAATCGTTATCATTCACAAAATGTTGATAAGTTTAAAAACAGTGCAAAATCTGTGAAATGGAAAGACGTATCTGCAGAAGAAATGAAACAAATGTTGGGATTACTGTTTACTTATGGGCAAAGTTCGTAAAGAAACTAGAGATGAATATTGGTATACAGACAAAACAATTGAAACTCCAATTTTTGCACAAGTGATGAGTAGAGATCGTTTCCGCCAAATATGGTATTCATGGCATTTTTCAAATAATGAAACTGACATCAATGAAAGAGATCGCCTTAAAAAAATTCGCCCAATCGTATCTTATTTTTTAAAAAAATTTGAAGAAGTATATAAGCCTCAACGAGAGTTGTCATTGGATGAAAGCATTGTACCCTGGAGAGGTCGGCTATCATTTAAGGTGTATAATGCTTCCAAAATTCATAAATACGGAATGGTTTGTGAAGCAAGAACAGGATATATATGTAATTTCCGAATATATCATGGTGAAGGAAGTCGACTTCAGGAGACAGTTTTACACCTCCTACAGCCGTATGCAAACTTGTGGCACCACGTCTACATGGACAATTATTATAATAGTGTCGATACGGCTAAAGTCTTGTTAGAAAATGGATTCCGAAGTTGTGGTACGATACGTACAAATAGAGGTCTTCCTGCATGTTTACAAAATGCAAATTTTAAAAAAGGTGAATCTATGTTTCGTCGTCAAAACGATATTCTTTTACAATGCTGGCAATCGAAAAGAACAGTTCGAATGATTTCAACAATCCATTCTTCCACTATCGTAGAAAGTGCAAATATTGATTGGAAGACAAGAGAAAACATTTGGAAGCCGAAATGCGTTATCGATTATAATAAATATATGAAAGGTGTCGATCGCGCTGATCAGTATTTGTCATATTATTCAATTGTACGACGCACAAAAAAATGGACGAAAAGGGTAGTGATGCTTTTGCTAAATGGTGCTCTTTTCAACGCTTTCAGGGTTTATAAAGGTTTAAATACCAATTCAAAGAAAAGTTATAAAAGATTTTTGCACGATGTGGCCAAAGAATGGATAAGAGATAATGGTAGAGATAGTGTTGATGATAGAGTTCCCAATAATCCTGATGATCCAGTACCCAGCACATCTTCTACATGTAGAAGAATCGATTTTCCAAATAGATTATTGGATGCAAGAAAACATAAAATTAAAAGAATATTTACGGGAGGCAAAAAAAAGAACCCCAAAAACAATGTTATGTTGCTTCTCACAAGAAGAAGAGTTTAACCTGCTTTATGTGTGAATATTGCGACGTGCCCCTTCATAAGGGAGAATGTTTTTTTAAATATCACACATTTAAAAAAATTAGTGTTAGAAAATACAATAAAATATTTTATACACTTCTACTACTACTAAACTACTTCTGTATAAAAATGAATTTACATGTATTATATAGGTTTAAAAAACAATAAAACATTTTTTACAAAATTCTATTGGTTTATAAACGTAAATTTGTCAATATAGTTGACATTTTGAAAGGTAAACAGATAGGGTAGGTTGTGTTTTAGTCAAAACTTTGATAAAATAAAATAGAGTATAGTTGTAAGTACTATATTACCAAATTTTATTAAAATCTAACCATTACTTTTGCAAATATTATTTATTTTGGATCTCGCAATTTTTGCTTGTTTTGACGAAATGCCCGCTACGCAGCATAGTTTCATATACTAGGCTACCCGCTTAAAGTGTGTTAAGAGAAATATATAATACAAAAAATGTATGTATCAATCGTTAAAAATAAAAAAAAATTTGGCCAATCCTGACCTAGTTACCTATAAAGTCCTTTAAGTCTAGTACTTTATCAAGTTTGTTCCTTGACCTAAGCTTAGTAAAAAAAATGCTGCCGATCCTTATTCCAAGTATTCTATAAACTTCTCTAAGGCTAGTATTATATAAAGTTTGTTTCATGACCTAAGCCAAATAAAAATTATTTTGCCGATCTTCAATCCTAGTATTCTATAAAGTTCTTTTAGCCCAATGTTATATACAGTTTTTTCCATGATCTAAGCCTTATAAAAGAAATTGGCAAATCTTCAATCTCAGTATAATATTTTATAAAGTTCTTTAAGCCTAGTATTTTTAAAAATTGTTCCATGACCTAAGCCTAATAAAAAAATGTTACCGATCTTTAATCCCAGAATTTTAAAAAGTTCTTCAAGCCTAGTATTGTATAAGGTTGTTCCCATAATCTAGCCGTCCAGTAAGAATTGGAAAATGTAAACAGTAAGTATATACCTAAATATCATAAAGCGAGAAGACAAAAATAGGGGTATTTTGTCAAGCGATGTCAATTTAATGTTTGATAAGATGTCTAAAAGTTGTTTACGAAATTTTATTTTTACGAAGTTTTATCGTCATTCATAATAAAAATCTCTAAGAATAAAAAATTTACAGCACTAAGAGACCAAATGTATAAATTTAAAACTGATTTTAGATTAATAATTTTCTTCACTTGCCAAACAATTAAATCCTTCAATCATACATAAATTATAATAAAAATTAATGGCTTTTAATCCATTCAATTAATCAAGTCTTTCATAATCCCTGACTATAAAACTTTTTCCTGTCTCAAAATAAACGTCAGAAAAAATTGAAAATTGTTTTCGGGTAGAATGTTTTCAAAAAAAAGTTTAATGGAAATTTGAGTAAAGTCAAGCTATGTAACGTCACGCCAAAAACTAATGCTGATGGAAAAAAAGAGAAAGGTTTTTTGTTACAATAACGTAAAAAACAAACTTAAATAATTTCAAATCAGAATTGCGCAGTTCAATTTACGACCTTATAATCGATGTCAAACCCCACTTCTATTTTTGTAATGTAACGCTATAAACGCCAAAACGCTTAGTTTGGCTTCTATCTTTCAGTTGATTGTTGCAATTCTAATCCGATTGTTGGCATTTTTTACAAAATATAGCAAGTATAAAATACAAACATAACGTCAGGCCAAAATGGAAATGACCATATATGTTTTTTTCAGTGTTCTGATCTCAACCCTATAAGTATATTTGAGTCTGTAGCAAATTTAAAGTTGCCAATATACAAAGGAGTGTTTCAAGTGCTTGAATGCAGTAATTCGTTAGTTTTGCGACCTCCCAGACTTCCAAATAAACGTAACGTCATGCCAAAATGGAAATCACCATATACGTTTTTGTCAGTATTCTGATCTCAATCCTGAAAAATATCACATCTTGCTCCGTGAGAAATTCAAAATTGACAATATACAAAGGATGTGCCTCTTAAAATCTTCGAAAAGTCACTTTTGCATTATTTCGCTCTTTCGAGGCATCTCAAAGTGCCATAGCATTACTTCATAAGTAGAATAAAATTTCATTACGATCGTATTTGTATTGAATGTCAGCTTTAAATGATGCTACTTCATTCGCTTCTTTCGAGTACACTTACACACTCAAAATTTTGAAGTGTACTCTCTTTACAAATGAATGCTTGAAAGTAGCGGGTAGCTCTCTCTGTCTCTCTCTCTCTCTCTCTCTTTTAAAAACCGCACATAAAAGCTTAAAATGGCCGCCTGCAGCGAAAGCAATAACAAAAACAAACACGCAGCATGAAAGCAGCCATTGAAAGTTTTAAGGGTTGAGAGCAGTGCAAAAGGGTTGCGCGCTTAACCCTTTAAGCTGAAGTGGGCTATTTATGGCCGCAGCTACGTCACAGAGCCACAGTTTAAGCAGCACTGCTCATATAATTAATGACTAGACTTGGAAATTTAATACGTGTGTGCCCAAGAAAAAGTGACAAGCCGTGCTCAAAATATTTAAGAGCACTCATTAGAGTGCGTTAGGTACAGGAAGTGTCAAAGGATCAATGCCCAGGATCCAGCAAAACCCAAGTGCACCTTGCACTGTACTGTTCCCGTCTTATTAATGATGCGCTGGTCATATGAGCAGCGTGTGAAAAAAACCCCAAATTTTACATATAATTTATTTTAAGCAACTCGCTTTGTTTTTGTTTTTAGTGCTCTTTAAAGTGTCCTTAAAGTGTTTAAATGCTGCTCTCAAATGGGCATTTCTCCCTGCCCTTACCAACAACACATAATTGTCTTATTTTTCAAAAGCGTCCAGCTGCCCAGGTAACCCAAAGCGCTGTACAACAAACAACACACATTTCCCGGTGCTATACCTAAAGCTAATAAACTCCAAGCACATGAAAGTGAATACTATGACGAGGGCAGCGCAAAGTACCCCAACCCTAACATTTTTCACCCACATGAAAAAACAAAGCGAAAAAAAATAAGTACACCAAAAAAAATGGTGAAAACTGCAAAAAATGAAAATGAAAGCCCACTTTTCTTTTCATTACGAGCTACGAGAAAAAAAAATGTAAAGAAAAACGAGCAGCGCACATTGTCCTAGCGAAAGGACATTCATTGAAAAACAAGCAGCTTCCAGAAATCTTCTGGCAAAACAAGCCATAAAACAAGCCCAAATTCCTGCCGCCCCCACAGGCCACGCATGAAAGTTAACAAAGCATCAAATAACAAGTTGGACAGGGACGCTCGGGCAGCTGTTGTACTCAAAAGCAAAGGGTATCCTAGCGACGCAAGCTGGACGCAGTCTGGTGCGGGGATGCAGCATCATAAAAAAGAACCAAAAACGAAGCTTAAAATTCTAAAGAAATAACGCTCCATTTTCAGCTAAATCACCTGAGCAGCAGCAAAGTAGTTCAGAACATGCGAGCGCTGTGTCTCATGTCCTTTGGCATACATATGTATGTGTAGCGGGCGTGGCCTGAGCGTGTTACTTCTTTTACTCTTACTCGTTAAAAACGCTTGCTAAAGGCGTCTTTTAAGGACTAAAAAGTACACGCACATGCTTGAACTTGTCCAAATTAACGCCATAAACCATACGCGCACCCCACGCACACTCCAGAATCCTGCCAGCTGTACTTGCTCCACTCTTACTTTCAACAAATTATTATGCGCAGTTTGAGTGGCATTGCAGCGGCTGCCAAACTGCAGCCAAAAGTGCCATATCCTTGTTTGAGGGGAAAAATTACTGTTTCGAAACAAAAAATTCATTAAAAAATGTCAACGCTATAAAAATAAAACCAAATGTGTTGCCTCTCACATAGCTCGAGTTAATTTGTCGTTTGACTTCCTGTCAGCTGCCGGTGGTACATACGATTTATCAAGTAGCAGGGAAGGATGGGGAAAACATTTTGAAAGGAGTCGAAATTACATTGTCTTAAAAAAATGCTATAGCTTCGCTTTTGAAAACGTAGATGATTTTTTTGAGTTCGAATATCTTGGGGGTCCGCAGCCTCAGGACATTCATATAGCTCTGATTTGATTTCTATCTTTTTGTACCAAATGGGTGTTATTGGATCTAAGCTGACTAATACCAAATGCCGTATATTATTTATATCAATTAAAAATATTTTTTTTAACCAATACTTCTACTGTTTAAATTTGTTATCTTGTACCTTTTTTTGTTTCGTACAATCGTTTTTGATTTAGGAATTCCTCTGAAAGTGGTCAATAATTTTAATATTTTCTTTTTTTTTGAAAGCAAATTTTACAGCAAGCACTCAAAAAAAAAAATTTACTTTGTACGAAGTTTATAGTACTTCCAAATTCACAATAAATTTTTAAATACCCCATCGATGATTTGTCTTAAATTTGGAACATTTCCGATTCTTTGTGAGGTACTTTGTACAATATATATAGTATCATTATTGGAAAAATTATGTTAAGAACAACTTTTTCAAGTCCACAACGACTCCAACGATGATTTGGCATAAAATTGAAACATTTCCAATTTTTAGTGCGTTACTTTAATTATAAAAAAGGATCGAAAACTTAAAGTTTTAGTATAAGAGATGACCGTAGCATGAATATCTTTAGTATTTTTAATGTGAACTTTGCACGTGACAGGGCTATGCTCATGGACTTTTAGCCGTTGAGACTGAATCCGAAATCCAAAAAACTGCAATACGAGAGTGCTCAAAATCTCAAATACCTCCATCTAACCATATATTTTGCAGATAATCTCAAATGCCAAACGAGTTAGCCAAAAAAAAAAAAATCGAAAAATTCTTGATATGCGGCACATTTCAAAACTAAGAAAAAATTGAAATATTTCAGTTTTTTAATTAAGAGATATTTCCGGTCGGGTTCCCTCCTACCACCCATGCCTGGGAGGTTTCCTGATATCCGTCAGCTTATGTCGGATTACAAGAAATTAGTCTTAAAGTTGTCCGTAACGTTAATATTTTTTTTCTTAAAGCCAATTTTTCAGCAAGCTTTTAAAGAAATAGATATCATCACTCCAGTACTTTGTACGAAATTTATCGTATTATTACTGTTAAAAAAGAATCGAAGACATCAATTTTGTATGACCATAATATTTATGAATATCCTTAGGAATTTTAATGTGAACTTTAAATGTGACAGGACTATGCTCATGGATTTTGGGCCGCTGAGTCCTAATCCGAAGTCAAAAAAAACCCAGCACGAGCATGTTTTATAATTAACTCAAAAACCTCCATCTAACCAGATATTTTGCATAGCCAGCTAAGAAATAAAAATTGATTTTCGGGTTCGGAGGTCAGACCATATAACATATATTTATTTCCTGATATCACAATTCAGAAAAAAAAAATTATGTAGAAATGTTTCCGTTTCTTGAGTAAAGGATTTTGCTTTAAAAAATGGGTAAAATTGTAGAGCTTGATATTTTTATTATTTAAGAATAACGTTTTTTTAAAAAAATAAGTTTGTTCAACAAGTTTGGTTGAGCTGAACTACCAGTTAAGGATGCGCGTTGAAGTGTATATAGGTACATATATCATAATTTAGAACATTGAAACACTATTTTAAATCGCGTAAACTTATTTATTTGCAATTAAACTGCAGCGCGTGAAAATAAATGCTTTTAAGTAAAAGTTTAAAAATCATGCTGACTTACCTGCATAAACTGAATTTGGCTACAGAGCATCACAACAAAAAAAATACAAAAAAAAAACATTGATTACACACACTTTAAAAAAAAGCTTAAAAAAAACTCACACTAAAGCAAAACGAACGGCTTTTAATAAAACACACAATAGGAAAAAAAAACCAAAGAGCGCAAAGAGATCAATTTTTGCTCTCTGCACACACACGCACACGCGTTTGCCTTTATTTCAATTTACCTCCATTTTACACTTTTCGCTGCCAATTTTATTATATCATTATTTTCTTGATTTACATATTTAAAACAATGCTGCGGATACTCTAATTATTTCCAAATATTGCTGATTAATTACTTTAAAGCATTCTAAAACTTTTTGGAACGCGTAAAGTTATTAACTTTCAATTAAACCGCAGCGCATTATCATCATACGCCTGCACTTATTACATTCACTGCACTAAAAAAAAATAACAACAAAAAAAACAAAATTGACCGACAGTAGCGCGTACTCTTTCACACCCACGCTTAGTATACGAAATTGCAATTTGCCTTCTTTTTTATTCTTTTCGCTGCCAAATTTCATGCGCATTTTATTAATTTTCTTGATTTACTTATTTAAAACAATGCTGCGTATAAACTAATTACTCTCAAGCATTGCTAATTATTTCATTAACTATTTTAAAACGTTGTAACACTTTTTTGGAACGCGTAAACTTATTAAATTTGCATTAAACTGCAGCGCGTGACCGACCGTGTCAAAGGATTGATAAACTGATATTTATTCTCTTTTGTATTACTTTTCTTTGACACTTGACTTCAGCAGAGCGGGAGACACAGAATATGCTTGTGTGGAAAATATGAGAGAGTTACACGAACAACAAAGCCATGTTTAACTCTTGCTTTGTTTCTTTTTATGCTGATTTCTTAACGGCCCGGCGCAAAGGAGTTAGAAGCTAAAACCTCCACAGTTTGAAAGCAACTCTATGCAAAGTTTAAGAGCCATTGCGTTAGTTTTTAAGTTACATGCTTACATTTAGCGCGGATTTGTTTTGACGCTTCCCCATTAGCATCTAGTCCGGCACACTTGTTTATATGTGCAGCCAAAATATAACATATGTCTATGTAAAATCTTTCACACTTTTACTGCCGACTCCGCCAGCATAACCCATATATGGTCGGTATGCTTTTGTACTATCGCTGAAGCGTGATTATTACCAGTGGAGCATGTAATCACGTTGGCCATGCAACATAAATTCGTAATTAAAAGGACTGCCACGGGGCTCAAAGGATTCAGAGGTTGACCACGTGGACTGGCCGTTGCTGCTGGCAGGGGGTATGGTATATGCATGTGCATATCTATGTCAGCAGGACATTTGTGTGTGGGTGAGACAGCTGTGTGCCACGCTGGTGCTCAGTCGTGGCCAATAAATTACACAAGTTACTACAAGATAGTTTTGTGCAATCCTTTGACTTTGTTGGTTTTGTATTGCAATTTGCCGCAACTGTGCTAGGTATTTTTGGGTGTCTGTGTGTGTGTGATACTCCTTAACTTTGTTGCAATCAATAATTGTACAGCATTGTATGCTGTGCACATAATTTATTATCCTTGGGCTGTTTGCCTTTCCCACGCAGACGGTTATGTAGGGACGGTCACCCTTTTGGCTAGGTTTTGGACTCGTCCTGTTGCTGTCGTCTGCTGGCCAGCATGTTCCTTTTGACTGCATTTTTTTAACTGCACTCGCATCTATTGATTGCGTTGATTCCATTTGTCTCCGTTTTTGCCTGTATCAGCATTGCGTGGGTTCTAATTCCTGGAATATAGTGCTAAGATTTTCCAGCTCACTTTACAGTTAGCGTTTTGGGTGCTTCCAAGAAATGAGTTTAACCCTTTTGGCGGCAGTTTGGAGCCGCAGCCAGTTCCAACAGAAACTGTTACTAAACCAAACAAGCCACTTGACTAATGCGCTCACGCCCATCATTTTACTTTCTTTTTCTTGCCTTGTAAGATCCATGCCGCCACATCCTTTGGGTTTGAGCCTGCCATATTGGAAAGAGATTACAGTGTAACCTATAATTAAAACGACAGCCGGCAAGAGCAAGTGTGCTGCAAAATCGGGTTGCTGCATCCTTTTGCACAAAAGGATAATTATGCTTTCAATGTGGGCGATCCACATAATGATGCGCTAAAAGATGTTTGATTTGGTAAATGGGTTTTTCCTTTTCTTTTTATTTTTCTTATGATGGTACAGTCACTGCAGCCTGAGTTGCAGTCCAGCGCCATCATGCAAATTTGCAGGACAACCCTAGCAATTTCTGCCACTTTCACTATGACGCAAATTTTTAGAAGTAATCTTTTATCTGGTGCAATATGCACACATACCCTATGCAGAGTTAGCTGGAAATCTATAAGGACCACTTGAAAGACAAAAATTTTGAGCTGGGTAAACGATCCTTCGATAACCCGCTGTGTGCTGCAGTTTTAAACACACTGCTTACAGTTTTGCATTCACAGCTTACATTTGACAACATTTTGAAGCAACATTTTGATGTCCATGGTGTGTTGCAGTTTTGAACACACTGCCTACAGTTTTGTATTCGCTTTGTCATACCACCATAAATAGCAGTTGTGAGCATACTGCAAAAGTTTTGTATTTAAGAATTTGTTTAAAATTATAATATATTTACAGTTTTGTATACAATCATGTGTTACAGTTTTTATTTGACACCACTTTAAAAATAAATTTCACCAAATGGTGAATATGTACAAAGCGCGCGTTTAAAAATGTTATATTTAGTATTTTTAGTATTTAATATTTAAACTGACCTTACTTGTGCTAAAAAGTGTATTTAAGCAGTGTGACCAATCATTTGTCACGCAACTCAGCTGCTTGGTATCATTTCGAAGTAGCCTTTTGTTTTATTTTATTAAATTAAAAAAAAACGTATGCTCAGCCATAGATGCTAATATGGAAATATTATATATAGTTTAATCATTTCGATAAAATTAGTGTTTTATAACAAAACTCATATCAACGAGTATAAAAGATAACTTTTATATTCGTGTATATAATTTTGCTAATATTTAAAACGGTATTATTTGTGCTGTAATATTTTCAGTATCTTGTAACTTGTTGCACGCGGTCACACTGATTCCAACGCTGTTTTCATATAAATTGCTTAAGATTCTTCAAGTTATCAAATTGCTGGCACCGGCACAAAATTATTTGTAAAATCAATCTAAACACGTAACACGTTGTGCTAAAGAGGAAGATTGTTTTAAAATGACAAGTTTTCGAAAACGCACCGTGCAAAGGCCTATACGAGGCACTCGCACCAGCCCGCACACCGCTCAGGTTATCACATCGAGCGGAAATCCGTCATTGGATACAATTCTTGGAGGTGGCCTGCCCACTGGTTCTATTTGCTTAATCGGTGAGTAATTGCTGGATGTTCTTTGTGTGTCTTGTTATTTGTTCAATGTATATGATTTTCAGAGGAGGATCGTCATATGACGCACGCTAAGGTGCTTGCCAAGTATTTTCTGGCAGAAGGCGTGCTGTCAAAGCAGGAGATTTTTCTAGGCAGCCTTGACGATTTGCCCGCAGAAATGCTGCGACGTTTGCCCAAGCCGCTGACGGGCGAAGATGCGGATCTGGAGCAGCAACAAGAGCAACAAGCAAACGAGCAGCTGATGTCAGGTGACAAGAATGGCCTGCGTATTGCCTGGCGCTACAGTGATCTGCCTTTGGTTAACTCTGAGCAGGTGCAAGCCAAAATTGGACATCATTTTAACTTGATGGAGCACATGGACTCTACAATGATGTACTATGGACAAACAACTGTCTGGGATGACAGCTATAAAGAGCAAGATATAACTAACCAAGAGGATGACTCTAAAAGCAGCTCCTCATCCACATCGCTGGAGCCTGAACAGCCGCTCACCGAAGCCAATGCAATGCCCATTCTCGACTTTAATGTAGAGAATATGGATAATGATGCACTTAGCAATGGCAGCAACATCAACAACACTGCCAATAACAATAACTTGGAGGATATGCCAAACTCTGGAAAATTATTAACCAATGCAGCCCTTATGGATATTAACACTGCAGCATTAAATCCAACAGCAACACCAATGCAACAGAACTCTAATGAGTCACATATCTTTTACAATGCACGTTATAGCCGCCTGCTAAATTTCTTGCAGCCATTGCTGCGCGAGGAGAGCTTTATGCCCGGAGACAAGTCGCAACAAAAGAATCTATGCCGCGTGTGCCTAACTTCGCTGGGTTCGCCGCTCTGGTATGACGACCATTTTGCCGAAGACTTGATCAAGTTTTTGACCGTATTACGTGCCAGTGTGCGTAGCTGCATCTCGGTGTGCTTCATAACGATGCCTATGCATCTGATTGCCAAATACGTAGGTGTTTAAATTATATTTGATAAAACAAGTAATTAAAATTAAAACAATGTTTTTAGGACGCCACGCTAGTGCCCAAGATACGTCAGCTGGTGGATTATGCAATTGAACTAGAATCGTTTGCTGGCTCCGAGCGTGAGACGCATCCGGCATTCAAAGAGTATAGCGGTCTGCTGCATATGCACAAAATAACTGCAGTGAACACGCTAGCCGTGCACATGCCCGAAACCACGGATTTGGCTTTCAAGCTAAGACGCAAAAAGTTCGTCATTGAAAAGCTGCATCTGCCCCCAGGTAACTAGATCTAGAACTGTATAAATTAAACGCATTGTTAACACTTATATTCCACAGAACTACAGGAGACTACGGATAACTCGCCTGTGGCTGATATTATGCCTTCGCCAACATGCGGTGGCAACAGCGTGTCTCCCAATTCCAAAGCCTCACTGGATTTCTAGTGCACGCTTAACAATGTGTTGCCACAATTTTGTTGGTTGTTTCATCTTTAACATTTTATAATACCCACACAAACACACACACCCACACATACATTTATAAACAGGCAAGCAGAAGTCTGCGATCAGCGCGTCACGCGTCTTTAAAAGCAACAAAAAAAGAAACCATGGAATTGTAAATCAAAATGAAACCTTTTTGTACGCTCCAAAAACCTATTTGCCAACCTAAATGAACTGCAAATACAAACTGATGATATATGCTAAAAGCTAATGTACAATTCAACGTCACAAATTCGATCATTCTTGCATCCCAAAACTGCGGTAGTTAGTATAATCGATTTTGTTTTTTTTTAATAAGAAATTGTATGTATTCCTTTATAGAGTGCGCCAGAAATGCAGCGTGCTTTTTTCCAAAATGAAATACGAGCAAAAGTTTTACCTATGTATAGTAATAATCAACAAAAAGCCATTGAAATTTTTGAACGTTTTTATATGATTGGTTTTATTTTTTTAATTATACAAATTTTAAGTACAAAGCAAATTTTAAAATATTGTTCTTTTAGTTTAAAACAATTAATTTAACGAAGTTCTTAGTTACCTTGGTGGCAGTAACCTGGGCCTTATAAGCATAACGACAGTTTTGTAAGAATACTCGAAACCATGCCAGCCCTCCCAACAAATGCCTCTACCACTAAGCGAAACATCATAGCTGCCGCCCAGATAAACTCCATTCAGATTGCTGCAAAAAAAACTCAGGATGTACTAATTTAACGTATTTTAGATAACCACATAAACACACCTTTCCAGGCACTCATTGTACCACCAAGCACCAGCATATGCCAGTGCACAATTGAATCTATCCTCATTGTCATTGTCTCTATCATATGTAGAAAACTTCATGCTCTCATGTACTCTTAGTGAATCTCCGGCAGTACCCGTGTATTCACCCAAAGCATTTATGGAATATGCATTAACTTCTTTACTTATGGCAAATTCATGATATCTAGCAAAATGCCTTTCACCATTAAAGTCTTCCAGATGTATGTACAGCTCGTTGGACTGTGTAGCAGTTAAGGCATGCAACTTTTCCAAACCAATGAAGAAATTCCCACTGAGATTGCCAAATCCTCTGCGATATTCTGACCAATTTCTATAAAAACTTACGCTATCATCAACACGTCTTTGTATGACCAACCAACCAGCACCAGCTATGGTTGTATCACAGCCTACTGAAAAGGGTTTCATGCCTGGTACTTTAATCGTATAGATACCATCGGTATTGACGTTAGCCTCTAAACAAGATGCGGGGTGAGTTTTACCCACATTTTTAGTTACAGTTTTTTGATCGCCAAGAATGCCCAATTGTTTTAGTTTTTTCAGCTGTTGTAGTTGGTTCCTTAAACTAAGTAGTTAGAAAGGGTTAGCCATTGGGTAAAGTGTGTTTAGAATTTGTCAAACGAACCTTGAAATGAGCTCTTCAGTATTTTTAAACAGAGTTTCCATCTGTGCCGCAAACTAAAACTATCCAGTTGTTTATGGCGATCTGGTGAGTTAATCTTCAAATACTTACCGTACTTGGGCTGTTTGATGGTTTAATGGTTGTTGTATTTGTTGCAGGCCAAGAACTTCCAAGCCGAACTTTCAATAAAATCAAGATTGTCAAAATAATTTTTATATGCATAGTCCGCTCGAGAAACCTCTGCGCTTATTGAAATGTCTCTTGCCGCTTGTCCAAATTAAACTATTTCTGCAATAAAAATTTTATGTCTTTGCGCGGAGTTTATTTTATCAGCTTATGGCACCAAATATGTTTTAAAACTTGGTACGCTATCATGTTTAATGGACAGCTGTTAAAAGTAGAACTACTTGGAACACTTGGAAAGTTTGTTTTTATATAAATATGTTGATACAACAACAATAGGCTTTCTATTATATAAGTTTTGCTTAACCAGTATAAGAACTTAAATTAAATTTTTACATTGCTGATATTTATTTGGTTAGCTTAGCAGCGAATCCGTGCCGGAATGCGTTTCATTTGGGAGTCCTCGCCCACTTTAAGTACAGCTACCATACCCTGTACCGCATGTAACTCAATATGGCAGTGGTATAGCCAAAAACCAGGATTATCGGATATAAAGCGTACAATAATGTAGCCCAATGCGGGCACTTGAACAGTGTCCTTTTCCACAGCCAAATAATCATCAGTCAAACGCTGCAGTCGCCCACGACGGTCCAGTTCGCGTATCTACAATTTTAAAAATTATTAAGAAAAAAATTAGTTGCATCTCTTAAAAACTTACATTGCGCAGATCATTCAAATTGCCTAGCACGCCTTGACCGACCAGTCGAAAAGTATATCCATGTATATGAAAAGGATGTGTGGAGTCCATATAATTGGCCACGACCATTTCAATGGGTCTATAGGCGGGCAGGCGAATAACATTCAAACACTCGCAATGCTCTCGAGCGCAATTACGTCCTTGAGCAATCAACGAGCTGCGATTACAAAAGTAAGCATCGTCCTGGTAAAGCTGACGAGCTTGAAGCAGCGAAATAACTGGTGAATTATAAGTTATCTCATCAATCTGAAAAAGCTGTTCTCCGTTTTGCGCTGTAAGCGTGCCAAAGCTGGAGTAGTACGTAAGAAACTTGGTGTACCGCGTCCATGGCGCGGGCTCCAAGGCACGCAACGCCAACGTGCCTACATTGTTTTCTTTTTCTGCGGTGACTTGACGTAGTGTGTTGTTGTTAGGCAGCGCGTAGCGATAATCATTGACATATATCGAGTTTTCTTCAAATCGAAGCTCATTACTTTTGCTTTGACGGCTTTCCATTATGTCTCCCTGTGGCAGTTCAGATCGCGCTGCGCCACGGTAGCTTAAAACGGCACCTTGATATAAATTGCGTTCAGCACATTGCTCAAAGCCGCGCACACGTATCCAATAGTTTTTGGCATATTGATTCGCTTCTAAAACAAAATCGAATCGTTCTGCGGAAGTTAGGAAAAATCCATCGGCCAGCACAGGCTCTATATAATTACCATCAGTGCTAATAATAAGAAGCTTATGATCCTCTATAGAAAACTCCACAGGGCAATTAAAAATGCCATTGCTAATAATGCGCATACGATAGCGATAGCCACCTGTCACCCGCAAACGTTCGTAACGGTTGCGACTGTCACTGTCTGGTAGCTGATTGAGATGATTGCGTCCCTTGCCGTTGATCAATATATTGCGCACCTCTTGTAGGTTGTAGTCGTAGAGAATGTCTTGTACCATAAGTGCATGCTCTACCAAATCATAATCATAGCGATGGGCATGTGGATTTGCCCGACTTGGTTGACGTATAATTAAGTTACCAGCCACGCCCAGGCCACGTTGCCAGCCTACATGACTGTGATACCACAGTGAACCACTGCGATCTGCTTTGAATTCATAGCGATAAACTTCGCCTGGCTGCAAGGGATATTGTGTGACAAACGGTGATCCATCCATTTCTGGTGTAAGAGACATATGAACGCCATGCCAATGCATGGTGGTACCCTCACCCAGGTAATTAAGCACATCCACTACAACGGTGTCGTTTTCGCATAGTTCAATCGGTGGCCCAGGCACCATACGATTTACTGCCATAACCGGATTTCGTACGCCATCGCCGAATATGCAATTCTCGGCTGCACAGGCGCGCTCGTCATAAGGACAACGTTGGCATTCGGGTCCCAAACGCTGATAGTTGTGCACAACCAGCTGATAATAACAGTTTTGCGTTTGTCCTTGCTGGCAAACACGACGACACGGATGACGTTGAAAGTCACTAAAGCTGGCTACATCCGCCTGACCATAATCCTCTCTTAGTAGTAATGTATCGTGTTGGTGGTTAGAGGACACCTTGTTGGTTTTGTTGCGACCCCATAGAAAAGCAGGCCAACCAAATTTTCCACCAGCAAGAGTGGCATTTTGTGACGTCTCCAATTGGATCTGCCCAAGGCTACTCCTATTATATATCCATAATAGCTGTAGACACAAGCAAGATAAACCATAAACACGAGAAGTAACACCAAACATTTCAAACCTTTCGAAGCAACTGTGTTCGAAAATTTAGCGCGACATTTGAAGAAAGTTTTGGCGATGCGGCTCATAATGATAAATCATTCCAATCACGCACATAGCCTACAATAGCTGAGCTGCATTTAATAAGCTTTTAATTGATATTAAATATGTATATTATATTAAAGCCAAGTTCATCATCAAAGTAATTGGCGAATATTTAACAAATTAGTAACAAATTATAATTGGTTAAGTTCATAAAATATTGATCAATATTATGAGAGCGTAAAACAAAAATTTTTTTGCAGTTTTAAGTTTGAATTTAAGCAGCATTTAACTCACTCAATGAAAACCGCTCAATTCCTGTGTTTAGTTATCGACTTTATTTGGTATCGATAAGCAAAATTTATTGAAAACAAAAGTTGGCAGTTCTTTCCATAACAGCTGGCAGACTTTTGTGAAAGTTGCACACGCAAATATACAAATATTTGTTTATACTTTGTTATTGCGAAAATATATAAATATTAATATGTTAACTGCTAAAATTGGAAAAATCGGAAAAGTGTTGGTATGTGGCATGAAGGGCGTGGGCAAAACTGCGCTAATAGAGCAATTGGTCTATGGCAACATAAACACAGAAACGGTAGGCTTTTATTGTAATTATTTAAAGTTTGCGAGCCTAATATGGGACTTTTACTTATTTTCGTAGGAGCTGCATGCCACAATTGAAGATATTTATGTAGCCAGTGTAGATACAGGCCGCGGTGGCGCCAGGGAAACACTACGCATTTATGACACTGCTGGTCTGCAAGGCGAACAAGCTGCCCAACTACCGCGTCATTATTTACAATTTCCCGATGCATTTGTGCTGGTCTACGATCCCACAGATCCCCGGAGCTTAGATATGTTGGCTGACATTAAAACTGATATAGACAAGCACAAGGAAAAAAAAGAGGTGCCCATTGTTGTATTAGCGAACATGCGTGCACGCAGTAGAAAGGATGCAAATACGCCACCAGCAACACCGAATCCAGTAGAATTACTCATGGATCGCGCTAATATTTGGTGTCAAAGAGAAAGAATAAAGCATTACACTGTAAATGCAATGGAGCGTCCCTCATTATATGATCCCTTTACCACTCTCTGTGCGCGTCTACATCCACCACAGACAAAGAGCACCTTTCCTCAATTGCGTCAAGTTATGCAAAATCGTCAAAAAAGTGAAGCTTAGAAGCTTTAAATTAATATTAATGTATATATATACAAACATATATTTCTTAATCTCGACTTAGTATAAAAGTGACTAATACACTAAATGACTAGCAAAAGTAATTCTTTACGTAGTATAATTATTGCCGTACATTTTAAGTGTACTTTGACTTAATATTTATTGTTGTGAACATTTTAAACGATTGTACTTATTGATTACAAAATAAAACTATATAAAATATGCCTTAGCAATCAAAAAAGCTTTAAGATGCTTAATCTGAACATTTTTGATACTTCCCTACCGAGTGCTCTATTTTTTAGTCGTTGTATTACCTTCGAAGAAAATGCACGTTCAAAAGCCAGCCATAATTCTTACATTTCTTTTTTGTGTGTGCAATTTGGGGATCATCCATTGCATAGGCATAACTGTACCAGGCACAAAATGGTGTGGTCCTGGAAACAATGCCGAAAACTATGACGATTTGGGCACTGAGATCGAGCTTGACATTTGCTGTCGTGCGCATGATAACTGTGAGGAGAAGATATCGCCACAAGAAGAGCTTTATGGGCTCAAAAACAATAAAATATTTCCCATGTGAGTATTTTTTGCATTAAAAATTATGATGATATTATATTACACTAAATTTGAATAGCTTCTCCTGTTCCTGTGAGACGGCTTTTCGCAATTGTCTAACGTCATTGCGCAATATAAAATCGGCAGCTTTAGGTCGCATTTATTATAGCTCCACTAATCAATGCTTTGGCTATGGTCATCCCATTGTATCTTGTGAAGAGCAACAGTGGGACTCATTTATGAAGCGCTGTGTTGACTTTCGCTTGGATGAAACACAGCCAAAACGTTGGCAATTCTACGATTTGGCGTTCTACACACACAAATATATTGATGAAGAGTAAAGGCCGAGGAACAAATTACTTACATAAGTGATAAGCATTAGCTTTTTGTACGTACAATTTTCTAATTAAAAAGTAAACAATTCTTTAAATCCAATTGTTATCAGCAATTTTACTTCATTGCCCAATGTCAGCTCAAAAGAACTATATAGAATTGCTAAATTTTGGTTATTTTGTTGTGCTTCTACAATTTAAATTCTTGGTATGCATATGCTCATTACACAACGTAGTGGAGGCCATTTTAAAAGAAGCACTTGCAAGTAAACACTCTTAAGGAAACACACTAGGGGAAACCTACCTGTTGTTACGCCAAAAATGCAGCGATCATTGCGATTTTAACTTTTTAGGACAATGAATAATACTGCATTAATAATGATGAATTACTATATTAATGCTTCAATTAAACGAGATATTACAAAATTGGTTGTTAAAATATATAACTGGCAATGTATAATTTTTTTGACATGATACAACTTTTATTTTAAAAGTTTGTTGGCGTTAAAAATATCGTATCAATTGTTCGAAGCCAATGCATTAATATCGATAAGTGTCGCTGCCATTTCGTATGTCTGTTTTATCGATAGCGATTATACGCAACTGTATCAACAACAACTAGCGTCATTTCAATTTGCCGCTGAAATTTATTTAATTTTCTTGCGCAGCAATGGAAGTATCCCAAGATTTTCAATTTATTTTGCCGATTAAAAACGGCGATTTACTAAACTCGAGCGGAAACCAATATTATGTTCAAACTGTTTACAGCGCAAAAGAAATTCCAGACAAATTGCTGGGTAAGTTTTGTTTTCGTTAAAGACAGCGTCAACGCTAACGAAATACTTAACTGATCAAAACTAATTATTTCTGTTTTAGCATGCAAAAGAAAGGTGCATCAAGGTGATCCATTTTATATATTTGAGCATTTTGACATTTTTTTCTCAATTATTGAATCAAATGCCGATGATAGCAATGCCATGCTTAATCTTATGCGCAGCTTCGACTTGCTGTATCGAACTGTGGATAATTTGGGCAACAAACTGTCGGAACTTTTAGGACCTACTGAGCTACCCCCAACACATGACCGTATTCGTTATTTGAACCTTACTAAAATGACTCTTTATTTGATTGTACATACCGTGAGGCGTATTGATATTGAAGCGCAAAAGGCACGTAAAGAACAAAATATGAATCAGCAAAAGAAAAGAGGAAAAAACGCTGACACCCTGGAGAAATTCCCAGATTGGGAACATAAACGGGGACTCTTTTTAGTACAGCTTTATAATGTACTGCAGTGTCCGCTGGAAAAACTCTGGACTCCACCTGTGCCCGAAGAAAACTTTGTAACGTACGTATTCCGATTTTAATTGACGCTATTATTATGTACTCTTATACAAAACTTTACAGCTTACTCTGCGACGTCTGTTATCGCATTCTGGAACTCGTTCCTCTAAGATCTGACAATCGCAATATCATTGACACTATATTTCAAATTTTTGGAACCGCCATCAAACGCTACAACCATGCCATGTCCTTTCCTGCTCGCATTCTCCAAATATTACGCGGCACGGAGCATGCCGCTCTATCAGTGGCCAATGGCATCCTGCTGCTTAGCGAAGAGTATGGCATTTCTACAGTATTTTCAATCCTGATCAAAGACATTGTCGACTCTTTAACTACAGACTCCGCAGATACCGCTGTTTCTCGAAATTTTTCGAATTTTTTAACTGACTTCGCTGGCATTGCCCCAAAGTTAATGATACCGCATCTTTCCAAGCTGGGAGACGATCTACTTAATTGTGAATCCCATGTACTGCGAAACTGTGTGCTACAAATTATGGGCGAAGCGATATATCCAGAAATGACGGGTGAGGATTTAAGCGATGAACTTAAAGAGGTGCGCAACGAGTTTCTGGAAAATATTTTGGAACATGTCAACGATATTTCGGCCCATGTACGATCCAAGGTTTTGCACATTTGGCATCGTCTAAACGAACATCACGCAATTCCACTAAAATATGTAATAAAAGTGCTGTGTGAGGCCGTTTCTCGATTAGACGATAAAAGTTCACTAGTGCGTAAAGCGGCTTTGCAAATGATAAAAGCATTTTTGGAAAATAATCCTTACTCGAAAAATTTGACGCTGAAAGAACTTAAAGAAAAGTATGCAAAGGAAGTAGAAGTGATGGACAAATTACACGAAAAATTGGCTCAGGAAGCAAAAGACAAAGAAAAATTGGCAGAGGAACTGAGGGTCACTGTTTTGCCTGAATTAATGCCTATTATAGAAAAGAATTTAAATGAGTGTAAGTATTATATGGAATATGTGTTTAGATGTTACTACATGGTGCTTTTTTTGGCAGCTCCCGAAATGCAGTTTGACAAGGAGGAGGAATATGAATCTGTGATAATGAAGATTTTATCGATGGTTGAGGAAAAAAAGTACGAAGAGGCCATAGTGCTAGTACGTAAAGCGGACTTTATAGCAGGCAATGAAAGTTTAGTGTATGTATTATTATTTAATGAGAAGCATATGATCCTAAATCTTTTTTTTACTACTTTAGTTCAATGTTACCGCCCGAAGAACGTGTGCCTTATTTTGCTGCGCTCTTCAAAACATTTGTGGACTTGGCCACTGATTTAAGAAGCAGCGTAAGTTTTCGAATATTATAAATAATCCATGCCCAAACTTTTTTTTATGCTTTTTTAACTTGTAGAACAACGAAATGGAACAACAAATCAAAACTGTCGACTTTCTCCGGGACAGCATTGAGTTTTCAAATATAGTAACCGCAGCCATGCCCAAACTTCTAGAAATGTTGTGTTCTATAACCAACACCGATGCCATTGAAGCTATGGACCTTTTTACTACAGGTTATCTCTTTGGAATCAGTGGTGCAGAGAGGGGCATGCAACGAATGCTATACTTGGTGTGGAACTCCGATAAAGAAAAACGAGCTGCTGTCTCAAATAACTATCGCAGAGTACTATTTGCCACCGATTTATCAGATCGTCCCCACGCCATAAAAGTAGTGCAAAATCTTTCAAAGTTCTTGTCAGACATTGAGTACGGGCACTACACAGCCATGGAATCGCTTATGGTTGATTGGGTAAATGGCGAAGATATAAACGCAATAATTATTAAAGTTCTTTTTGAACGTTTTACGCTCAAGCTTGAAGGTACAACCCCTAATGAGTCGCGACTAGCGCTGCAGCTGTTAATTATGGCGTCACAAGCTAAATCTGAAATTGTTTCGGCGAATCGCGCGCTTATTGAAGATATAGCCGTCAGTCAACGTGCTAAAAAGGACCCACGCATTTTTACCAGCTGTCTTCAGCTTCTTATGAATTCTATTGATACGAACAACAATTCAAAGTACTATAAGCGTTATTCAATGGATAACAAATTCGTAAAGGAGATAACCAGCCATTATTTGGCATTTTTCTTCCATCCGAAATTGCAAGACTTCGACGTTATGACTAAGACTCTATTTGAATACTACTACAAAATGTGTCAAGCGCCAGACTTAATTGCTACAAACATTATTTTAGAGCTTATTAGGCTTTTTGCTACAGACTGGATGGTAACACCATCAGAGGATCAAAGCAAAGTGGATGCACCGGAATTGACGCAGATACAAGATATACTCTACTCACAGCCATTACCAACACCCTCGCAGCCATCACAACAAAGTGTCACAGCGCCTGCGATGATACCTATATATTTGGTCACTCGTTTTATTTATTGTATTGGCAGCATAGCCATAGAAGAGATTATATTTTTAGACATGGATGTGTACAATAACATGAAGCTGCGCGAGCAACTAACTGAGGAAAAGAATAAAAATGAAACTATGAATCCTGCGCGTCGTCTGACAATGAATGTATCTGCCATGGAGGTGCGTAAGCGACTTTCAAATGTCGCTGCAGAGCCACAGCAGGAACCCGATGACGATTTGGTGGGTGCGACGGCAGGAGATAACATTGCTGAAGAAATCAATCACATATGTGAGAATGTGTTGCTGTTCGAACAGAATGCTTTACTGTCAAAAATCATTCCCTTGATCATTGAAATTTGCAAAAGACCTGGCGAGTACCGTGATCAGAGCTTGCAAAAGGCTGCAACACTAACGCTGGCGCGCCTAATGGCTATATCATCCAGATTCTGCCAGTCAAATATGTCGTTTTTTATGAACATATTAGATAAAACGAAAATCAATTTTATCAAATGCAACAATGTAATTGGTTTGTCTGATCTCACGTTCCGTTTTCCAAACATCATAGAGCCCTGGACGGCCCACTTCTATGCACAATTGCACGAGGAAAACACGGAGCTGCGATTGACAGCGGTCAAAATGATTTCCCATCTCATACTGCATGAGATGATACGCGTCAAGGGCCAGATAGCAGATTTGGCGAAGTGCATTGTAGATGTAGATGATGAAATTAAAAACATAACAAAGCAATTCTTTAAGGAGATAGCAAACAAGTCAAATATTTTGTACAATGTTCTGCCAGATATTATTTCGAAGTTAAGCGATGTAAATGCACATTTGGACGAAGACGAATATCACATTATTATGAGCTACATTCTAGGACTTATTCAAAAGGATAGACAGATTGAAACGCTTGTGGAAAAATTATGCTTTCGTTTCTCTGTCAGCCACGAGGAACGTCAGTGGCGTGATACTGCCTTCTGTCTTAGCCTACTTACTTATAATGATCGCTCAATTAAGAAGCTAATCGACAATATTCAGTATTTCAAGGACAAAGTGCAGGTTGATGAAGTTTATCAATCCTTTAAACTAATTATAAATAACACTTCAAAGCTGGCCAAGCCTGAACTGAAGGCCACTGTTACTGAGTTTGAGACGCGTCTCAATGAATGCCTCGATCCAGATGCTCCCAAGCCAGATGAGGGCAGCCAAAATAAATCGCGACTTAACGCCAAATCAAGAAGCAAACGTGGCAAGCAGCCAAACGCTCGTACCGCTAACAAACGTGGACCACCTGCTCGTGGACGCCAGCGCAACGAGACAAGTTCGGAAGACGACAGCACGAGTTCCTCGGATGGCGAGGCAGCCAAAAAACGACAAACACAGCAACGTCGTAAAAAAAATGCAACGAAAGCCCAAAGCTCCAGTGAAAGCGAAGAATCCTCGGATGAACCCACAACATCACAACGTCGTCGTGGTCGTAAATAAGGTAATTTAATTTGAAATATATTTTTTTGGTAAAGTTAATAGAGGGCTCCGCCCCCTGCTCGCTTCGCTCACCAACCCCCAAACCTCCATCGCCGCATTTTATTTTTTATTCTCATTTGTATACAATTTTTAGTGTTATATTCAAATAAATCTATTTAAACATGAATTAAGGCTGTTCCATTCATTTTCTCGTATACGGTATCGCCTTTTTGCTCCACGTTGTACGGATTCAGAACCATGATGACATCCTTTCCATCAACAAATGTTTGCGGTGCCAGGTATTCGTAGCTCTTGCTTTGGTTGTTTCGCATTTTATTTTTTGATACGATGAAATAGGGGACGACTTTTTCTCTGCCGAACTCAATCTGCAAAATTTCTTCCAATGGTCTTGAAGAGGTAAGCTAATAGCTCAACCTTTGGAATTTTGTATTTTTCGCAACGATAACATAAATTTTTATTGGGAGTACTATAAAATCAGTGCTTGAATAAAAGTATCAGCTTTTCTGTTACCTAGGGGATTTCAATTGTTGATGATAATGATGAGATAGGAAATCCGTAAAATAAACAAGAAATAAGTGAGCTCTATGACGACATTGACTATTCAAGGGATAAATTTCGGATACTCAAACAGGTTTTCTTTTAGAAAAGCAACTTAAATGTAGGTTGCTTGTGTAATAAAAATCATTGATACCACAAAGTGAAGATAACGTGCTTAAAGCAGAGGCGCTTGACGGACGATTTAGATCAAGATAAAATGTGGCTTTTCGTCAAGAAGACAAGAGATCGTTTTCTAACAGAGTATATATAGTACTTATGCTACTATTTGTATGTATAGATGACACATTCCCATACATATGTATGTATGTATGTTAAGCAGATACCATTTTTTTGAATGGCTCCTACAATTAATGAACATATTCTCTCGCTTGCAAGTTCATTGACTTCAGTGGCACCTCTTAACCCCGAAACATTGCCCAAAATTGATAAGAACTTCTAAGTTAAAGTGCAGAAGCAGCGGCACTTTAGCGTAGGTTTTGTTCTCCATTGAAAATGCGGCGCATTTAATTGCAGGCCGCCCCCGTCAATAGTGTATTAGCGTGAGCATGCATTTACATATAAATGTGCATGTGTAACACTGCCAGAGGCGGATCGAGCAATACAAAGTTGTAGGGTTCTTAACTTCTTAATGCGATCTTTTGACTTTTGTAGCAAACTTCTTAAGAAACTCAAATATTTCCCCACAGGAACCGCCACTGATCTTTGTATAATTATTGCTGGCAGTTGCAAGCTTTGACCCCAAAAAACTAAAAGTGAAATAATGAATGATTATGCGCTGCCTGCGTTCTATTGCGCAGCGGAAATGCTTGCGCCCAACGGTAAAAGTGGTGGTCTTTATAATAAAGTGTACAAGAGAGCAGATTGAAGAGCACGTCTAAAGCCAGAGCAAGCATAGCGACTTCAGAGCGCCCATTGCACTTAGAACTGAACTGAGCTGCTTGACCGTGCTCTATCTATGCGCTCTTATTTACTCTCTCCCACGCGCGCCGTTTCTCGCCAAGCATATCCAGAGATAAGAGCTACAACAAGTTTACAGCCACTTGTTGTAGTTGTTTTAGTGCTTTTGTTTACAAGCGGTTCCATTTGACTGCAGCTAGGCCTAGAGAGCAAGAGAGCACTCGTTTGTTTGTTTTTTTTGTTTTTGTATTCCAAACTTGCCACAGTTTGTGGCAGCTCTAGTAATGGGTTATTCTGCTTTTGGCAGTCAAGCGGCATAGGCGTGAAACTGAAACTAAACAACAATAAATGCATAAACAATAATAAAAACTCTTTAAAAGTAAACTTAAAAAAAAAAAGTTTTTAATCTATAAACTATGGATGTCTTAAAGTAGTGCTTATAATTATATAATTACCATGTAATTAACGCGTTTAATCAAGTAGTACCGTCCGTTTAGTGGTCAAGACTCGGTTTGATCATTGCTCAACGCCAAACTCAAAATTGAGTGCTCTTAATTAAGTTCTAATTCAATTAAGTTTAAACAACACCCACATATAGCCATGGCGCGTTGTTTTAATCACAAATTTTTGCTCAACCTTTGCAATTTTATATTTTTGGTAAGTGGCTACTGAAATAATTTGAACTGCTATACATAAAATACAATAACAGGTGAAATCGCTGTCCTATAGCCAAACATCATCTATTTTGTATTGTTAGCGCTTTAAATTTTTTTTGGCATACCTTTTGGATTATGTGTGACTATGCATACATTCAAACATGCGTGTATATGAAGTCGAATTTGGTTCTGCTCTGCTGCCCAAACATTTGATTGGGGGCACTGGCTTTGGCGCTACCAATGGGCTAGCTTAGTTGCGCCTGCGCCTTAGTCACTTGACAGTCATAGTAGGCATGTAGCGCAAGTAGCCGCCAGGCAGGCTCAACTCTTTAGTCAAAGCAGCGTCCAAAGTGGTTTACATTTGTTACGCCTAACTGGCACTTCCTGTGTGTGCCAAAAATCTCACACTTTTCCTACAAGCTTAATGAAATCCCATCCTCTCTTAATCTGTTTTCTTTGCAGCTCTGCGGCACCTTGCTCATTGTCTCCGGCTGTTATCTTTACACGGACAACAAGCGCATTTTACTCTCCCGTCTGCTTGCCGCGCCAAGTGAGCGACTTAGTGCACTGCCACAGCCATTGCTCTATTATATAGCTCTAGGTCTGGCGGTAGCAGGCTTTGTAGCCGTTTTGGCTGCTGTAATGGGTTTCTGGGCCAGCTGCCTGCATACGTATTGCTTCCTGAGCATTTACTTTCTCAGCGTGGTGGTGCTGCTGTTGGCCGAGTCGGTTGTTTGCCTGGCCATAACATTGTGGCCACATTGTCTGGGCATAAGTCTGGACGAAACACAAATGGTGAAGGCGCTGCAGGCGAATTATGGTGTGCCTGGACAGGAGCAATTCACCAATGCCATGGACTTAGCGCAAACGCGTTTTAGTTGTTGCGGTATGAGCAGCGCTCTCAACTATGACACCTCGCTGTGGCGTTTGCAAAGCTACGGGCAGCGCAATTGGGCTGTGCCGCTCAGCTGTTGTGTGCTAGACAATGCGCCCGATCGTCTGGCATATCTTGATCCCAAGCCGGCCAATGAATCCCAGTGTCAGTCATTGGAGCGCGCTGCTTACGAGCGCGAGCGTTATACAGAAGCTTGTTTGCCGCATCTGGATGGCTGGTATCGCGAGCAATACAGCGTATTTCTCTGCGCCAGCTTGGTTATGGCGCTGGTTGAGTTCTGTGTGCTGCTTTCCATTATACTTAGCTGCACAGGTATTGCATCACGGCGAGCCACCTTGGCTAACTCTCAGCACAGTCTGGCACACGTGCGCAAGCGCGCCAAGTCGCGGCAGGTATTGGTGGAAAACATTTATGAGCCGGATGTGGAGCTGCGTGGTGCTGGTATGGCAGGAATGTGTCTCGGCGCTAGTAGAGACAGTCGTCATGTTAGCAGCGAAGACTTTAAGGAACTGTACGTGCAGCCACGAGATCTATATAAGCAGCGACACAACATGACGTTTAAGCCCATTGCCAGTGACTATCAGACACCTACAAGAAGCTATTTAGTTTAGTTAGTAACCCATTAAGCAGGCAAGTAGCTACAATTTCACAAATTTTAATCTTTAATTATCAGTAAGCTCTCTTTTTTCTTATTTTAATTATCATTTCAGTGTCGCAGGACTGGCTAGTTTCCAGTAGAGAGACCAAAGTATTAACAATCGTAAACATAAACTTAAAAACTTCGAATTGCTCCAACAGTTGTTAACAATTACGTAATAAACATAGAATACACAAAAATACGGTCGTATGAAGGGACACATCACATTGAAAGTTGAACACAAAAAAAAATCATTTAACTCAGATGTTTTAGTTAATTACAACAACATCGTCATCACTGGAACTGTCATCAACGCATATCAAGCGACGACGCTTGGGAGGAGCGCAATTTTTGTTAGGCGATGCCAAGCCCCGCTTTGCAAGTTTTTTTTTACGCCGTTCTTCTTTTAAAATACGCTCGGCACGCTCTAACGGACACTCGGAGACGTCCTGCGTCTCATGCCCCGTAGCATCGTTGTCGACTACAAAGGAACATGCCAGGTATTGCGACGGCTCAGGCTCTTGTGTCTGCGAAAATATGTCAGAATCGTCTCTATAGTTACGGCGTTCGGGTATTTTAAAGGCACCTAGTCGCTGCACTGGACTCCTAATAGTTAAAGAAAATTAGTTATAATAATTGAGCTTTGGCTTAAGCTACTTACCTAACTGCCTGCAGATAAATGGCATGGTTTGTCGTATCGTTATGGTTATTACCCTCTTCATCTTCACTGGAAACTATTATAGAATCTTTAATATAACAGCCAATGGTTTCTTCCGCATCTTCCTCGTGATCAGATCCACTTTTCTCCGCTTCTTCCATGATAAAAGAATTAAATTTGCGTCGCTTGTGATTTGCACGAGCCCGTGGACGAGGATTTGGCTAAGTATTTACAAAGTTTTAACAAGTGAAGGAGGTAAAGAAAATTAAAAAAATTTTACCATTTGGGTAGCGGGCACTTGCTCAAAGTCGCTGCTATCGCTTTGTTCATCACATATCCTTATTAAGTCTGCGGCCGGCACTTCTGTCTCCTCCTCGGAATCGCTTGCAATGATTTTGCGCTTGGCTCTTTTACGCACGTTCAATATGGCGGAGTCATCTGCTGGTGGCAACGCTTTGACTGGCTCCTCACCTTTCACAGTAGATGTAATTTTTTGAAGTGACTGCGCAGTTTTGGCCATTCTGCCGTGTCCTCGTGTGCGTTGTAAATACAGTTCAAAAATGCTGGGAGACTTGTCTTTGGAGCTAAGCTCCGGACGTTTGCGTTGTTTTGGAGAGCTTAGACAGGTTGATGTGTTAATAGGTTTTGATGGCACTACTGATTTGGCAGCAAGCTTGGCAGCTAAGCTTTGAGGTTGCACACGTGCAGGGGTTGTCAGCTTCCAAGGTGACATTGATTCTTCTGCGAATAGATCAGGCGAAAAGCGATGATCATCAGCAAGCGCCGTTAAACAGTTTATATTGTTGCGATTCTCCTTGCTGCTTGGCGAGGGTGTGCATTCTTTTTGTGTTTGCAGCGCCAATAGTTGTTTTTCCTCTGGCAGTGGTTCCATAAAATCATTCAAATCAATGTCCAACTCATTGAAGGGTGGGTCTGCTTGTTTTGAGATAGGTGACTGGGCCGTTGTCTGCTGAGCTACCTTCTCAAAGATCGATAGATCTTGATTAGGCCCATCTAGTAGATGAACATTTTCGTCCCGTTTTGATCTTTTCGTAATAGGTGTGCTGGCCGCAGCTGCTGCTATCGGTGGCACATTCAATAGATTGTTAAGCTTACTTAGATTGATGCTTAATTTACTATCTTCTATGACTGATGGCCCTGTAGTGTCAGCTGGCTCATGGCCCAACTGTTCCATTTGCTGCATATTGGGTGGTTCTGTCATGGCTTTTTCTCGGTTTCTTAGCGGCGTTGACTCACACTGCCCAGCGTTTGGCGCAAATTCTAGCATTTGACTATCATAATGGGTATTATGGCAGCTCTCGTGCAGCGTGGACTCCTCCCAATCTATTAACGTCAATGTGCCTCCGTCATACACGCGTGATTCGCTTAGTTGCTCCTTAAGTGTCTGTTCCAACTTATTCTGTTCTAGTCGCTGCATTTCTTGTTCTACTAGTTCATCAAAGTCATAACTTAGACCTTGCTCATCTAGGCCCTCAAACAGCTTATCGAAATTAGCTTTATAATCAGCTTTTGTCACTTCCACCTGTTCTTCCAAGAGTGGTAAATCATCATTTTCTGAAGATTCATGAGCATTTTGAAGAAAACGCTCAACTTCCGTTTTACCTCCAAAAATGTCCAAGAGCACTTCATATTGTTGCCTAGTGCGTTGTTGACGAGAATTAAGTTTCTCCGCTTTTAGCTCCAGTTCTTGCTGTCGTTGCATCTTTTCACAGATCTCATGCACAAATTTCATATTGCTTTGCATTAAGAAAAGCTTAAGTGATTGTGGTAATTGCTTATCCTGAAGATGTGCAGTCAGATCCTGTTTTCGTTGCGACTCGGTGAGTGTGGGTTTACTGGCTTGTAGTAATTTGTTCAACTTGCGTAATCTCTGCACTTCTTCTTGGCTACTAGTGGAAGCTAACTGCGGAGGCGGTTTTAGAGATTGTGTAAGTGGAGAAAGCTGCAAAAAATTTTTAACACTTTTGTCGCTTTGGGCGCAGGCTTCTTTTATTTGCTGTTGAGTAGCCTCGCTCATTACATAAGGCTTAGGCAAGGGAATACCTTCTTGCTCGAAATCTAGTCGCTCTTGTGTGTCTAACGGTGGCTCGGTTTGCTGAAAGAATTTTCTCAAGTCGTGACTTTTAACCTTGGTGCGGAAATTTGATAATGGTTCTTTCTTTTTTGATTTTGTCTTGCCTTTAGGTAATGTGGTTGGCTCAATGATTTCCTGAGGCTCAATAAACTTTTTTTCGCACTTGGGATGGTATTGGGGTGGTACTAGGCGCGGGGACTGTTCATAAAGAGCACGTTTTATTATTGACGAATTCATCAGCTTGCGATTTGTTTGGTCGCGATTTGCTAGCACATCCTTTAATACTTGGCGCTCACGACCCTCCGTGGCCAGCATTACAACATGTCCGCGCTTTTGGCGACCAGTGCGTCCAATGCGTTGTACGAATCGCGTTGGATTGGATGTGCATATGTCAAAGCAAACAATAAGCTCGACTTCGCCAACATCGATACCTTCTTCTCCAATAGAAGTTGCTACTAAAATGTTGCTGCTACCGGAACGGAAGTCAGTCATGATTTGCATTTGCTGCTTTTGGGTAAGAGCACGTATGGAGCCGCTGGTGCCACCTTGACCCACAAAGCAGCGCGGTCTAAGCAATGGCTTGTGCTGCAGTAGTAAACGTTGAATCAACATAACAGATTCTCGATACTCGCAAAACACAATGGCGCGAGAGTCAGGTTGAGCCTGCAATAATCGAAAACAGATTAATTACAAAGAAAGATCTTTAAGGGGTACAGAAACTTTTACTTTGCATATGATTGAAGAAGACTGTTACATCTTTAAAATGTTTATAAAAGTCTTCAAAAGGAGTCTCACCTCAAAGTGTTCCAATAGTACCTTGCGAGCCTGCTCATATTTTGGATGGCCGAAGCCTAGGTCAGTCGGCATTGGAGCCAACTCTCCGTTGGTCATGGGCTGAGCTGAAATGTTAAAGGGATTTGGACCCAGTTTCTGACGCAGCTCTGCAAGTAATTGTTGCAGAGCAAAGTCTCGCGTTAGCACAAACTTCTGCCTACCATCCTCGTCCTCATCAAAGCTGTTAACAAACACACGCAGGCCATGACGTTCTAGAAGCTCTAAACCATGATACAGACTGATGCACATTGAGAAGTTGCTGGCAATAGCGCTATGTTCCGGGTGTCGCTGTCCGTTTGCGGCACGCTCCTGGAAGCGCTTCTGCTCGAATAGCAAAAAGTTTCGATTGACATTAGACAGGGCACCGCCAAGCACATCGGCTGCTACTAGTTGACGCAAATAAGGATCAATAATTTGCAGCAAGCGGGTACGTGGTTCTTTAAGGCTCTCGCCCAGAGGAACTACAATTGTGCGCATGGTACGTTGATGTACATACTGAACTACGTCAATTGAGTTGTCACAACGAACTTCCACATGTGAGATGTAAAGATTTCGGCATACAGCAGCTACATCTTCCATGTGGCGACCGGGTGTAGCGGAAAGCGCTAGTACACGAAAGTTGGGATTGTGGGCAAATATAGATTCGGCAACTTGGGTATAAGCATAGCGGCCTTTGGCCCTATGTGCCTCATCCACGACTAAAAGTTTAATGGACGCATAGGGGAACTGTATAGCATCAACGCCGCCGTTGCCATTAGGATCAATCATGTCCGACTGCACCACTTGAGGTGTAACAAAAAAAACTCGCTTGCTGGCCCAGAGCTCTGCACGCTTGGCACGGGGCAGTTTACCTGAGAAATACAAATTTATACAATTAAAAAAAAGAAACAATGTAGAAAAGTGACTTGCCTGTTAGCTCCACTATATCAGAAGCTGGAAATGGCATAATCTTTTGGCAAGCAGCAATTTGTTGCGATACGAGCGGTCGTGTAGGTGCCATGAAGATAATTTTTCCTTTTGGAAACCAGCGATGTATGTTATACATGACAACAGCAGCAATAAAAGTCTTGCCCAGACCTGTGGGCAGCACGACGAGGGTGTTGCGATATAGAGCCGTATGAGCAATGTTGTGCTGGTAGGATCGCATAGGCATGTTGCTAGGATAGATCCAAGTATCGGCGGTGCTTTCGTCGAACCCTTCATGTTGCAGATTTGAGCGCGAAGATGTGGCAGCTGATTGTTGGACCGTAGAAGGCTGGTCTAATAGCTTTTGTAACGCTGCGTCGCTTAAAGCTAAATCCAAATCATCATCCTGTCCTGGCCAGTCATTGGACATGTTTCAGATAACCTGATGTCAGCTATTCAACATTAATTTGCAAATATTTGAAATTGGCACTCTTACAACAAAAAATAAACAAATACAAGTCACATTTGAGCTAAGTTGGCAGCTTTTGATTTAGAACATTTTTGGGACATTTTTACTAAAAGATCGTGCACGACGAAATTTTTAAGATTTAATTGAATTTATTTTTGCTCATTAATAAGAAATTGACGAATTTTTCTATATACTACAAACAAATGCAAGCACACAAAAAAGTTTACTTTAATTTTAAAAAATATCGATTACAAAATACAAACAATAATTTATTGCTGCATCGATAAATATGCAACGCAGAAAACAACCCTAAAAAAGTAGGCGTCGGTCTTGTTCGTTCAATTTTCAATTTCATTTTCAGTACGCATTTGATTGTGCTTGGTTTCTGTTGCGGCTTAAATTTTAAGAGCGAAGTGAATTAAAGTTTGCTTTTAACTATCTCCTTAAAAGGTAATTCCAAGAACAAAGCGTGCGCGTTGTATGCTTTGCTGTCTGGGGTAGCTTAGACCTGTATTAGTATATAATTGTGTGTACATATTTGGAATTCATTTTATTTGCAGAAATCAAAACTTAACTACAGCATAATAATGTGTGACGAAGAGGTTGCCGCTTTGGTTGTGGATAATGGATCTGGCATGTGCAAAGCCGGCTTTGCCGGTGATGACGCACCACGCGCCGTTTTTCCATCGATTGTGGGCCGTCCACGTCACCAGGGTGTGATGGTTGGTATGGGACAAAAGGACTCCTATGTCGGCGATGAAGCTCAATCCAAACGTGGTATACTGACACTGAAATACCCAATTGAGCACGGCATTGTGACTAACTGGGACGACATGGAGAAAATTTGGCATCACACATTCTACAATGAATTGCGAGTGGCGCCCGAGGAGCATCCTGTGCTCCTGACTGAGGCACCTCTGAATCCAAAGGCCAATCGTGAGAAGATGACTCAAATTATGTTTGAGACTTTTAACACCCCAGCCATGTATGTGGCTATACAGGCTGTGCTTTCTCTATACGCTTCTGGTCGCACCACTGGCATCGTTTTGGATTCCGGTGATGGTGTCTCTCATACCGTGCCAATTTATGAGGGCTACGCCTTGCCCCATGCCATCTTGCGTTTGGATTTGGCTGGTCGCGATTTGACCGACTATTTGATGAAGATTTTAACTGAGCGTGGCTACTCCTTCACCACCACTGCCGAGCGTGAAATTGTGCGCGACATTAAGGAGAAACTGTGCTATGTTGCTTTGGACTTTGAGCAAGAAATGGCCACAGCTGCTTCCAGCTCCTCTTTGGAGAAGTCTTACGAATTGCCCGATGGTCAGGTAATTACCATTGGCAATGAGCGCTTCCGTTGCCCTGAGTCCTTGTTCCAGCCCTCATTCCTGGGCATGGAGGCCTGCGGCATCCATGAGACAACCTATAACTCCATCATGAAGTGCGACGTTGATATTCGTAAAGATTTGTATGCCAATACTGTGCTGTCCGGTGGTACCACTATGTATCCTGGCATTGCCGACCGCATGCAAAAGGAGATAACTGCCCTGGCTCCGTCCACCATGAAAATCAAGATAGTGGCTCCACCAGAGCGCAAATACTCCGTATGGATTGGAGGCTCCATTTTGGCCTCATTGTCTACATTCCAACAGATGTGGATCTCCAAGCAGGAATATGATGAGTCCGGCCCATCCATTGTGCACCGCAAGTGCTTCTAAGCGGTTTTTGTCTAAGAGTCTGGCTAGGGCGCGGTTTAATACCAACAAACTAAATTATAGCTCGAACAGAGCGCGCATACGCAGCCAAAGAAAATATTTTTTAAAATACAGAAATAATTTTATAACAATTTTATAATAACAAAGGCTAACAAATTTGTGTCTAATCGGAATACACAAATTCCAAAGCACATTGGTATTATCACAAATTCAACATATTCGGCATAACCATTACTCAAATACATTCCTACATAATATTCCATACTTGCATGACATACCAATCATAAAAATGATATATGTAACCGCTTATAAAAAAATAAAAGAGCGACGAAGAACTGAACGAATTTTGCAATTTTTATTTTTATGGCCTTAATCATCATCAGCAAAAGTACAAAAATATAAAAGAAATTTGTCACGGGCTTAATCAAGTGGCACTTGCGATAAGGAAAAGCTGTTTAAGGCCTACCAAATATGGAAACAAAAACAAAATGCATTTTTCAGGAAGTCTTTGATAAACAAAATACTACTCATAGCTTCTATATGCGGGCATGAATCAGTCCATAGTATTCTTATCAAGAAATGGTCACGCCTTGGCAAAATTAATTTGCGGCCTGATCGATTACAATTGGAGCAGTCTACTGTTTATTTTTGCCTTATAAGGCAATATCAGCAGCCGTTTTAAGTTTTAACAATTGAAAGAAATAAAAGCTGGTTTTGTGACTCACCCAGAAATGTTTGGAAACGAATATGAAACATCCAAATGGCATTGTTTTTTTTTTGGCTTTAGTTTTTGTTTTGGTTTTTGTTTGTTTGTTTGGCGCTGCCTTTTTTGGGGCACTCCCAGGCCGGCCTTATTGTCAGCAATGTCATGGGGAAAGAGTAGCTAACCAAGTTAGATCTGAAACGTTTTCAAATTTGGTTTGTTTTTATTTCAATTAAAAAATGGGCAGAATTTTGTTTACAGCAGTGGCGTAGATAGGAGGGGACTTGTTTGAATTAAACGCCACCCACCAAGAACAATCTGGGCGTTGCCCGACAGGAATATACCTTACTTACTTTTTATAAGAAAGTAAATACGACAAATGAGCATAAAAGCTATTTAATTAAAGGAGCTGACTTAAAAGGAGAATATTTCGAGAGAGACTTAAGCTTTTTCTGTGTCCCAGCATTTTTATAAATCTTAAGTGAATCAGAATCTTAAAAAAATGGTCTGGTGTGCAATATTGGTCCATCATTCCTTTAGGGAATAAATATGTATACCAAAATTTAATTTTTTTTTGAAGACCTGAAAGCCTAAGATGCTTTTAATACATCGCATATGCTCTTTGCATGTCGACAGGATGTGGGCGGATTTCCACGGATCCACTGTTTTGTGCAGGGTTGGTAGATTTGAAAACATTTAAATACTTTTGTAAAAAAGGTTAAGTCCACCTATGGTCACAACAAGGTACGTCCTCTTTCTCAATATTCCTGGATATTATAAACTTTTTATGCGATTACAAAATTTTTGGGGAACTCCCAGTTTTTCTTATACTTTTATTTAAATATCTTTTGGGAAGTTTTAAGTCGTATCCTAAGAGGCGGAACCAAGTCACAATTATAAGCACAAGACATATTGACCTTAAAATCGTTACAGCGTATAATTTAGATTTAATTTTTCGTTTTAAAGGAATCATCTAAAAAAATTGTTTTTTTTTGCCGATTAGTTCAAATGGTTGCTCCATTTATAAGTAAAGATAAAAATTTCGACAGAGATTAAGGTGAGGAACTACAAAGAATTCAATCAAAATAATACGAGCATCTAAAAAAATCACTTTCAGAAATCAGTTCGCAGAGTTGGAAGACCTCGTACCACCTGGAGAAGATCCACGGAAGCTGAAATGCAATCTCTGGGGTTAAGCTGGTACGAATTAAGAAATATGGCCCAATATTGAGTTCAATGGAAGATGGCAATTGAAAACGGCCGATAGGAGATAATGGAAATCATTTTTATCTTACAAAATAAAGTTTGTGTAATGAAGAGCACTTAAGTTTGTAGAAATTCGTGTTCCACCCCATTCCGGAAATCATCTTTAATTTTATTGGAGAAGAAAAATGTATTAAAATAAGTTTGGTTATTCTTTACTTACCTAGATGGCGCAGTTCTTCTTCGGTGGCCCGGATTTGCATAGGACGAAGGCGTTGAATTTCACAATTTTTTTTAAGGATAAACAATATTGCTTAAGCAAATATCGAAATATTCAAAAATATGATTTTAAACAAAAAGGAGCAGAAAAAAAGATTCAAAATATCTATAAAACTTTAATCGTCTAATAAATTTTAAATTAAATATAAGTTTTTTTTTCCAAAAATCCGAATTTTAGTACTTTTTAAAAAATGCCCCGGTTTCGCTCAAATTTTAGTTGGTCACATTATGCATTAAAAATACACACATATACCAAGTATATATATATATATAGTATACCAAGCTTTGCAATATTGGTCAGGATTATTATTTAAAACAAATTTAAGAAGCCATAAACTTTCTAGATCTTTTTCAAGAATATTTGTGAAAATTTTCTTCTCTCTAAGAAATATATGAAAATGTGAAAATTTTGGCAAAAATATGACAATCTGGGTCACTATGCATTGAAGTAAGCATTTTTGATATAAAACTTTTACAGCTAAAAATATGTCAGTAATTTTTTAGAAATAACCCCCCTCTCGAACAACGTCCCTGATACTTAGACGCTAATCACGGATAGAAACTATGATCAGCATAAACGATTGTATCAGTTATGGTCTATTTACTAACTAAACCCACTGAATCCCACACACCCAGTTAAAATCTTAACAATCAACTTAATAGTATTGGAAAATATTTATGTACGTTTTATTATTCATTCAAATTACTATATATATATATATATATAGATCTAGCATTATTTATTATTTCTTACATATGTAGTATCCAATTTTCACTTTTGTTATGTCTTGTAATTTTGTCAGCTCTTGTAAAAGTTTAAATCGTTATACATGATTATTTTAATAAATACATAGATTAATTTATAACGCTTTTAAATATTTGTTTTACATATTTTATATGACAGTGGATTTTTTTCGTATGTGGTTTTTTTAAGCGCTGCTTACATGATGCAGTTTTTAAAATTTTTGAACTTTTCTCAAAACTGAGGGATTTATCTTGTTGTTATCACTATGACTTGCAACAAAAACTTGGAAAATATATTTTTTTTAAATTTTCTTCATTTTCTGAATTTGGTATAGTTAAAGATATTTCCTGACAAAGCCCATAGACAATTCCGTCATCTTAAACTTTTTTCAAAATTAATGGAAATTTTAACAGTTTGATTTTAGAATAAAAAAAAGATAGAGTGAACAATATTGCTAAATAGAAAACTTTTTAAAAAATTGATTGATTTTTAAGGTGTTCCCAAAATGTTTGGAAAAATATTCATAGGCTTACAGAAACACAATTCTGAATAACATATAAGATCTTAAAAATTAATATGATTTTTTAGTTCCATCTCCAAATTCACACAAAGTTCTAAGTTTTCAGTTCCTGAATTTTTAGTATGCACTTTATTGAAAACTGCTTTGGCAGAATTTGTTTTTTCGAATAGTTATTATATTGACAATCAACCTATAAATGTATAAGGCTATAATCCAATATTGCTAACTTAGTGTGTGATGGGGGGCAAAAATTAAAAGATTCATTATTTCGAAAATGGAGATGAGTTTAGGGCTATAAAATCCTGAGCGCAAGACTTTATAGTATAAGTTCTTGATCGCCAAATTCATAGAACAAATAATTTGCAATAAAATTCTTTTTTTAAAAGCTTTATTGTTGAATCTTAATTCAAACCCCCTTTTTTGGGGGTTTCGAAATTACAAATATTAGATTTTTAAAAATTTCTTTGTCAGCATTTCAAAGACTTTGTTCTTCTCTATTTAAATATGACTACTTAGAGGCTTTTCCAGATCTTCGAATTTGTACTTCATAATGCTAAAATGTATTTTTTACGACTGTCTTTTTTGGTGATTTTTAGAATAGAAATTTGTGAGGCCTACCGACAGGGGAGATGGAACGGGGAAACTCTTCCGACTCGTAGATCTGAAAATGTTTCAACATTCGAAAATTTTCGAAAATGGAGAGACCTAACGATAGTTGCCACTGCGCAGGGCCGTAGAGAGCATATCTGGGCCCGGGGGGTAATGAACGGGCGCCTCAATTACACCTTTAGCTTGAATCACGACAGTAATTTCACTGGGCACCTGAGAAATCTCTGGGGTCGAGGTAATCTCCCCCTCTCTGGGCAGCACCCGTGACAGTGCTTTTCTTTCAAAGTCTTTAATTGGAAGTTTTAGCGTTTTGAAAATTTTGTTTATAATAATTTAAAGTTTTTTTTAGGGGTTTTGGGAAAAAATCGTCTAAGAAAGAAATTGTAAAGTTGTGATGTCTTCTTAAATATTACTTCAAATATGCTTCACGTCTAAGACGTCCATTTTCGAATACAAGAATGTTAAAAAAGAATTCGGGGACGAATGACTCTTTACACCGAAATCGGAGTACAAAACTTTACTCTCTCCATCCTTTACTTTATCCGTCTTTACAGCTTTAACTTGAATTATTTTATTACGACAGTAATAACATTGGACCCCTGTGAAAACTCCGAACCGGGTGGAATTCCTTTTATCCTCATCTCTCGTTGGGTCATCATTTAGGTATACCACTAAACACAAGTAATCTGCAACTAATAACATTTCAAAATTCAGTATTGAAAAGATTTTGTTTTTTTGTTAAGTCCCCATTTGGAACTTGTTTTTTTTTCTATGGAAATAGTGCTAAAATCTTAAAAAACCAAAATTGAACAATTTCAAATTTGTTTCAAGTCCCATTTAGTAAATTTTGATTTTGGAAATAGTGTTAAAATCTTAAAAAAAAAAACACAATTGAGCAATTTAAAAATTTCCAAGGTTTTGTCAAAGCGCCTATGTCAAAGTCTTATAGGCTTTAAGGATATCCCAAAATATACATGAGCAGAAGAAGCTTTATGCATTTCTTTTGTATGAAACCGACAAAATATACTTAAAATTATTTTTTTTTTTTGTAATTGAAATTTTTTTAAATTTTAATGTTTTTAAAAACAGCTTCATGTATGCAGCGCCTAATATATTTTGTTTATATATGTATATGCTAAATTATAAAAACTCAGCTAGTAACACTAGCATGTTATTTTGTGTTTATAATTTTAAAAATTAAGGATTTCTATTTTTTAAAAGATATTTGCAGTTTTTTATAACTCAGCAGCATATAATTTCTTTATATAGTTGCTATTTTTTACTAAGACAACAAAGAGCAAAGTCAAGTTATTTTTATTTTTAAATTTGAACGGATCAATTTTAAATATTAAAACTAAGTTATTGCGGTTAAGGATTGGGGCGTAGAATTTTGTTTTGCTTATTTTGATTACAGTTGCTATTATTTCTTTTTATTTATTTTTTGAAACAAGACTTTGTTTCAAAAGAACATTTTGTGCACTATATATTGGTTTATACATTTATTATAATTACTATTTTTAGATAGAGTTAAAGAATTTTTAAATGAATGTTTTGCTACATAAAACTCATACTAAGTTATGCTTTATAAAATCAGCCTTGAATTCATGCTTTCTTGGTTAAGACATAATACACAGACTATGCTGTATGTTTGTATATAGACAGTTTTTATTTAAAAAGCAGCTTTTCATTGCACATGCGTAAGTTTAAATTAAGGCAGTGGCATTTTAATATAGACACATGGTAGGTTTAAAAAATAAATACTCACCAAAAACAAATAAACTAAAAAAAGAAGAAGCAAGGTATTGTGTGCTAAAGCGACAACTACACATACATACATAGTATTAAAAAGTATCGATTTGGAAATCGCTAGCGATCTATTAGCGATTTGGCGGCTGGCGTTCAAAGCCAACGGCAACAACAACAAATTTGGCCAAACGTTTAATTTGTTACATGATAAATATATAAGCGCTTAAATTGTTTTTCGTTTTTTTTTTACTTTCGATTTTTATAAATAATGGTAATAAATTTTATTTTGATGCTTGTTTGTTCTAAATGTACATGTATGCGTGTATGTTTATTATATAGTTTTATATAATTAAATGGTTAAAATTACAATTAAAATGTATAACATTAATAATATGGATTTCTTTTTGTTTTTTCTTTTTTGTGTGTTATTAAACCTTAAACTTTTTGTATTGCATTAGTTTTTGTTTTTGTTTTTTTTTTGCGTATATGTATGAATGCTAGCACTTGTTTTTATTTATTTGTGTTTTGTTTTTAAGTTTTACAATAAAGCATATAAATATGTCGTTGATATTGATGAGTGTGTGTGTGTTTTTTTGTGTATATGTGCGACACATAAAAGCTTAACTAAAAGCATAAATATTTAAATATTATATATAAACTAAAAAGAAAAATTATGCAATACATTAATGTAAGTGTATAATAATACATTTGACATATTTATTGTGAACATTTGAAGAAATAAAATAAAATGAAAAGCCAAAAAATAGAAACGTAACTAAAATGCAAAAAAAAACATTAAATATGTCTGCACTTTTTTTGTGTTAAGCTTAAAAACTAAACATATCTCTCACACACGACGCTTAAACCCTAATAACATGAATTCTATTTATATATAGCATATATTAAATAGTTACCTAAAGACATACATTCATATATAATACCTAACCATATGCGGTATTGTTAATAATGCGGTACAAAAAATTCTCAAAATTGAAGTTAGTAACTAAATAAGAATTGTCCGTTTGGGATTTGCATGGCAGTTGGCATCATACATCATGCTTATATCTAAAACGCTTTTCATTCCTTTCGCTCTACGACGTTGTTCTCGATGTTGTATAGAGCTGAACTGTTGTTGTTGCTGTTGTTACTGTTGCTGTTGTTGGTGTTGTTGTTGGCTTTGTGTTGTCTTCTTGTGCCGGCCGCATAAAGCATTTATCAGTAAGCCTGCGCCTCCTTATAATCACTCTGATCGGATGTATAGAAGTCCTCCAATTTCCATTGCAATGTTTCGAATGTGGGTCTACGCATGGGATCTTTGTGCCAGCACTCTAACATAATCTCATACAGACGTTGTTCGCAATTTGGTGGCATTGGCATGCGATAGCCATGCTCCACTTGTGTTAATACTTCAGCGTTTGTCATGCCTGCGAAGAAAGGAAAGCATTAGTTGAATTGTTTCAAGGTTGTCTTGGAATAATTAAAAGCAGGCTGTTAGAATGAATTGCTGGAAACTTTGCGACCTGGAAAACAGTGTTGTGGCTTAAGTCTCGTAGGTGGTGTGTTCACATCATTTGAGTAGATTATCTAGTTTTAGAACAACCAACATACTTGTATTCATATTCTCAAGATTTCTTTGTCTGCCCTTGAAGTAAAACCTACTAACTCCCAATATAATTCATTGACAAAACAATGAGGGTTTAATCGACTTCTCTAAAAACTAAATTATTTGGATATCATTGAAAGAACACGCTTTCCCACTAGCTTGAGCAATTAGGAACATTGATTCCCTGCTAAACACGCTACACAGAAAACATTTTAGGTTTTTTGCCAAAATTATTTCTAGCTTACGTTTCTAGTACATTACATTTTAATTTTTGATCAACTCAAAATCGTGGTTTTTATGGACTGAACCCTAGTTGATATATCTAGTGGAATTTACTTATAAAAACATTTGAGATAAATGCACATCCACATTAATTTGACAGCATCTAATTCCTAGTACCCTGTTGGAACGTTCAAGCCACTGTAGCGAGGCCATATTTTGTTTACAGAGTATTCAGTATATATAATTCCCTGACTGACCCCTGGGAGGTGCATGTGGATCTCTATTAGTAATTGTTCGAACAGAACAGGGACCTACAGTTTATAGCCGAATCCGAATGGCGGTGGCTTTAATTATTATAATAGAGACTTTCTATGGCAAACAGCGTCTTTGAGCTAGCGATGAATCGAGCAATCGAACAACCGACCTTCGGTTTTGGAGGCGAGTTCATACAAAGTATTCATGACTACCTCAATATTAAAGCGTATGATTCTCTGAATTTCAAAACTAAGCTTCCATAGCTTTTATATTTTCCTGGCAGACCTTGCCGAACTATTACAAAAAGCTAGGGAAAGTGTTTTAAAGAATCAACTTATAGGTCCAATCGCCTGGGCATTATACTTTTCTGACTTTTTAGAATCTAAATTTTTGACAGCCAGTTCTTTAACTTTTTGAAATACACTTCTAATCTTAAAACTAAAAATGCGACTATCTGAACAAAACAATTTCTACCTCAAAAAAATAGCTTTTTAGAACTTATAAATCACGACTATCTAAGGAAACAATTTCTCCCTCGCAAAAATTTCTTCTTTGTTGCAAAAATTACAGATATCAAGAGAGTTATTTGGCCAAATTCTTTCTTTCTTTCTTGTAGCCATTACAATTACTTTCTCGAACACGTTTAACCCAACTCCCGTTTCTAGCCACTGTTTCCAAATACAATAATCCGCTTCAAAATTTCACTCTGGCAGCCTTCCTATTTCCTATCAACACACCTGGATATGGTATGCGTCCATAAGTCACCAATTCGGTTAGCAAAATGCCAAAACTCCAGACATCCGACTTAATAGAGAATTTGCTGTAGTTAGCCGCCTCGGGGGCCGTCCATTTAATGGGGAAGCGTGCGCCCACGCGTGCTTCATACTCGTCCTCCTTAATGAGTCTATAAAGAAAATCCGTATGTTAGTATATATAAAACCAAATATTTAAGAGCAATTTGCTACACTTACCTTGCCAAGCCAAAATCGGCTATTTTAACAATATTGCCATCACCGACGAGCACATTGCGCGCTGCCAAATCTCTGTGTATATAATTTTGGGATTCCAAATAGGCCATGCCAGCGGCTATTTGTGCAGCCATATCGATAAGGGTTTGCATTTTAAGGCTACGACTTTTGCCTGCAATTGCTGTAAAGCGTTAAAAAATACAGAAAAGAAAAGCAAATATGAATTTTCATGAAATGATGTTGTCGATTTGGTGGCTGGAATATTAGTTTATATGGTACGCAGCTAAGCTAAAAGAAGCCAAGTTTGGATAGGCGTTGGGCATGATGGCGGCCTTACAATCGTGGACAGTCATAGTTATTGGTTTTTAAAGTTTAGTTCAGTGACTAAGTTAATTTCTAACTTTTAGTTTACTAATAAGTGAACTTTTAGATGTTGAGAACTTGCTTCTGGGCGAAGGATATAAGAACGCTTAATGAAACTGTTCTTGGGCGCTTTGTATGTGGACTATTTTGATAAATTCTTCAGCTTTTAACTCCTTAAGGAAATATAGCCCTAATTTTAATACATTATATTCCTATTTCATTGGTCTTCAAATTTATGAACTGTTTTTTTTATATAAGAACCAGAAACCAAACATTTAGGTGTGGAGAACTTGATTCTGGGCAAAGGATATCTGGACATTTTTCTTCTTTTATTCCTTAAACTCCTTGAGGAGCGGAGGGCCTCATTTTGATACATTTTATGATACTATTTTTGATACTATTTTATAGGTCTATAAAATTACGAATTGCTCTTGGCGAGCATCAAGTTATATCAGAGAATATTGTGAAAAGACGTAATTATTATTTCCGTTATTATGTGGAAACTATCTCTTTATGTCCTGGCCCTGAAGAGCACTTTTCAATCTTAATATTATTAGAGATTATCCTCTATGTCTTTGATTAGATGCATTATTAAAGTTTAAAATGCTTTGGTTAAAAATAGATTTTCTGATTTTAGCCAAATTTTGGAAATTGTTACCCTATTTCGGCAAATTGCGCCATCCAATTTAAATCGGAATTTTTAAAAGTTTTCAAAATAAACTTTCATTCTATCTATATTTTATATCATTTATTTTTTTAGTTTTAATTTTATATCTACAAATCGCTTATTTAGAGAAAGCTTTCAATGCAAGCAAATCTACAAATTTAAACGATTATGTCAAAACGAATTCATAAAGTGAGACAGAAATTTGGAACATGAGGGCATATACAGAACTGAATCGAAAACCATTTTGACAAGTATCAAAGTCTAAATCAACAATTATAACAATATCGGTATAAATAATCATTTTTTGAACCGCGATGCTACTATTTATAAACAAATCTTGCTCTCTTTTAACTACGGAGATTTAAAGTGCGTTGAATATCGAATTTGGTAAAATGAACAAGTATTTTGGAGGCATATTCAGAATTGAATTGCAAACAGTTTTGATAAGTATCAAAGCCAAAATCAGATCTGAATTATGACAATATCGGTGCAGAACTTAATTGTCAACAGATTTAACAAGTATCGAAGCCTAAATCAAGATCTAAATTAATACAATATCGGTATACATAATCATTTTTTAAGCCACGATGTTCTTATTTATGCACAAATCATGCTCTCTTTTAACTACTGAACTTTAAAGCGCTTTAAATCTCGAATTCAGGAAAGTGAATAAAAAATTTGAATCATGAAGGCATATACAGAACTGAATTTTAAACAGACTTGGCAAGTATCGAAGTCTTAACAAAGATATGAATTATGACCTTATGGGTAAACATAATCATTTTTTGAAACTAGATTTTCTTAACTATGCACAAATATTGCTCTCTAATAACTGCTAAGCTTTAATGAAAGCTGAATCTCGAATTCGGTAAAGTAAACAAGAATTTTTGCACATAAATGCATATACAGAACTAATTTGTAAGTAGTTATGACAAGTATCGAAGTCTAAATCTAGATCTCAATTATTGCAATATCGGTATACGATATTATATAAACATTCTCGTCAAACCTCGATGTTCTTTCTTATTTAGGAACAAATCTTGCTCTCTGATAAATACTGATAAAGCTTTAAGGAACGCTGAATCTCAAATTCGGTAAAGTGAACAAGAAATTTTGTATATGAAGGCATATGCAGAACTGAATTGTAAACAGTTTTAACAAGTATCCAAGTCTAACTTAAGATTTGGATTATGACAACATGGGTTTACATAATCATTTTTTGAACCTCTTATCTTATTAACTATTCACAAATCTTGCTCTCTACTAACTACCAAGCTTTAATGATCCATGAATCTCGATTTCATGTTTTGCTCTTGATGCTGTTAACTTTCGCAACTAAACAAAAAGGTCAAAGTTAACCAAAAGCTACCTTGCAGGTATTCCAAGAGCGAACCATGCTTCATCAATTCGGTTATGATATAGATGGGCTCCTCCACTGTGCAGACCGCATACAATTGTATGAGCTTGGTGTGGCGAAGTTTCTTCATAATTTGAGCTTCGGCTAAAAAGTCTTTTGGATCCATTGTGCCTATAATAAAAGTAAAAACAATTAGTAAAAGGAAACTTATTTATTTTATTTTATTTACCTGATTTCAATGTTTTAATGGCCACGGGAGTTGTGTTGTTCCACAAGCCCTCCCAGACATCGCCAAACTGTCCGGAGCCAAGCTTGCGTTGGAATTTCAATGATGTTCTATCGATTTCCCATTGATCGCGTGTGCGATGTGATAGACCCTCAGTAACGGGCTTCTCAATCTATATGAAAATTGCAAAATAGACGAATTAGTAAATATAAATTTTTGTGGTTGCTTTTTGTGGGCGTGGCAGTGTACATTGTGCAGGTGTTGTTATGTTTGTTGTTGTTCTTGGTGTTATATAATGACCATGCCAATTAGGTAATGGTTTTATGGCATACATTTAGGCGTTATATACATATAATCTGCACACATACATATGTAATTAAATGATTATTTTTGGTTTTACGTTTGAATTTGATTTATGGTCAGCTTTATTGAAGGAAATGCTTTGTGGCCTTAAATTTGTTAGCATTGTGGTTGGTTTTTGGGTCAAAGTGCAAGTTACTCTCATAAAAAAAATAATTTTAAATAATGTTTATGTACATAAATAGTAGTTGTAAATAGTAGGTTTCTATATATAAATATACTGCAGTGTAGTTTAGACTTGGCACTTGGTAAATTGTTACCCTTCACTGAGTTTTGGCATAAATTAGATATGCCTGAATGAAGTTGTTATTATTGTTGTTGTTGCTGATTTTTTAAGTCAAAAATAGCCCCCAACTAACTGTTATGCAATCTTAGATATTATATATTAAAAATAATAAAAAAATAAAAAAAACACATAATTTGTATGTACATTAGTTGAACTTGCACTTTGATACGAATTTTTTTTAGTAAAGAGTAGTTTGGTGAAAATGGGTGTTTTTTTTTGGATGTAGGCGTTGGCGTGATGCGATGCATTGCTTTTTTTTTGGTTGTCTTTTTGGTTTTTGGCAGTAACACGCACACATTAACACATTTTAAATCCTACCTCAAAAATACCCGAAAATGAATTTGTCTATTTTGGTTAGTATTTTTAGTATTTTGTTTTATATATTGCATTTCGTTTAAATTGTTTATATTTTATTATTTTGAACAAGTTTCAGCAGTCGTTTTAATTAAAGAAAAAGTTAGAAATATAAATAAAAAAATTATTTTTATTATTTGCAAGTGGTTTTTAAAACAAGGAAATGGCTTTGATAATCATGAATACGTCTTTGGCTTTGTGAATAATTTTGAAGTCTACGATAAGGTATACGAATTTGGAATAGTTTGAACGCTAGGAATAGACAATAGATTATGATTGAGGATGGTCCAGTTGCTTGGATTACTAAACTGAGCTAACTGATACGGATGGGAATTCTAAATTTCTTGGTGTCTCGATGTTTTGACTCATTCTTCGGCAGTTGACAAAAATACTAAAAATATACTTTGTATTTTTCGATGTATCTTCTCTAAAATTAAAAATAATAATAATAGAATCAGTCAGAGAGGGTTTCGACAGTGGAATGCATTTTATAATGCAACTATAAGAGTTCTGGATACTGACCAGTATTTAAGAAAAGAAAAAGGGGTATTCAATTTTTAAACTTTTGAATTATTTGTTTAAGAAAATATAAAAAAATAAAATATTAAGTATACGAGTAAACTGTAAATTTTGTTTCGGTTGAAAAGATCCAAATTTCATAATTCGTAAAACTGAAATTTATTATAATGAATTATAATAAAGGATTTTACGATATTGACCAGTATTTAAAAAAAGAAATATAAATTTTGAAGCTTTTGAATTATTTTTTATGGAAAATACAAAAAAAAAAAGAATTTTCATATTTATTTCTATTTCAACCAAAAAAAAAAAACTAATTTTGTATCTCCTTAATATTTGTATATTCAATTTGTAAACTTTTGAATTACACAGCCACAAAAAAAATAGTATTTTTTCGGGTCTGGAGGTCAGACCATGTATGCAACATGTTTTCGGGGTCGCTGAATCCAAATCCGAGGTCCAACAAACCAGAGCACGCACGGTTCTAACATAAACTCAAAAACTTCATAAATTTGTATTTCAGAGTCCGGGGTCAGAGGTTCTGTCGAAATCCTGACATGCTGGATTTTTTTGACCTCGGATTCGGATTCAGCGACCCCGAAAACATATATATATAGTAAACATGGTCTGACCTCCAGACTCGAAAAAATATTTGTTTTTTTGTGTGGCTGTGTAGTTTTTAATGGAATAAAACAAAAAAATAATATATTTAGTACCCAAAGTATTTACTTTTTTTGGTTAATATAGAAAAAAAATTAAAAATTCGTAATATTAAAATTTGTTATATAGAGATCATAAAGAAAAAAATTTCGTTGCAGAGAATCGTTATAGGTAAGTTCGGCTATATAAATTTATAAAAAAAATCATTCTTCCTATATTTTTTGTATGGGTTACTTTTAATTACGGATCTAGGGATATTTGAAGTCATTGACTTTCCATTTTAAAAAAATAATTACGAGGTAAAGCAGAGACATCTTTCGCTTTTTGATTTGATTTATTTTTCGATTTAAAATCATATTTTAACTTTCATTTGGTTTATATGTATAATTCATTTTCAGTAAAGGACACAGAATCTTATTAAAAGGGGATTGGATTTTTGATTTAATTCGCTTTTTAATTAAATTATCATTAGCGGGTAAAGTAAATTAATGAAAACTAATTGACTTGTTGATTTAATACAAATCATAGTCATCAGTCTTTAAAAGTTAATAAATTATTAATAAACTATAACTAATAATAATTATGTTGCTGCTTTACTAGAAAACTTTAAAATGCGTCACTAAGACTATCGCTAAAGGGTTTCCACACAGGGGGGTAGTGACTCGGATTAGTTAATATCTATATTTTTTTTCCTCGTTCTGTTTTTCAATATATTTATTTAAATCTTTCTTATAATTTAAAGCCATTTTGCACTTTGTAAAACCCCTTTAAAATAAATAAATGAATAAAGGATCTCTAATCTGATTGGACATACTGGGAGCATCTTCAGTAAAAAAAGTAAAAATGGAGAAACTGAAATAATTTCCAAATTAAGACAAATTTTTATTATTTGTATTATTTTTATTATTCCCTCTTTTTTCTGCACTGCATTGCTTTAAAAAAATGTTCGAAATTTGGGATAACTCCAATAATATTTTGCTAGTGCACCTAGGGATCGCCGCTTGAAAACGGCACTGATATGGTATTATTAGGTATGAAAATTAGAATTTCGATAGACAAATTTTGGTTCTTAGGTCCATGGAAAAAGTTCTGATTATAAAGTAGTCACCAATTTTGCTCAATTTTTCAGCCTAGACATATTCATGTAAAAAAATCTCATGATTTAACTCAAAATAATAATGTTCATGTTAAATGTTATGTAAAAACACAAAATAACATAATGTTGAATGTATGTTAATGCAATGTTAACTGCATGTTATACAGCTGTTATTATTATTATATGCCATATATGAAAATGGTCTAAACATAAAGCATTTCAAACTATGTGAATGAAATGTGGCTAAATAATTTAGATTTCTACTAACCTGAACACAAGGTTTACATAGATTGACACACAAGCCATCGGAATCCTTGGAATAATGCTCAACCAGCTCTTGTAATGTTCTGTTTAGCAAAGAAAAGGTAAATTAAGATTATACTAGTTCTAGTACTAGTTCCGGTCAAAACTTACCTGAATGTTGTGCGTCTTGCTATGAAAAAGCCACCTTCATCCAATTGTCTGATGCGATAATGCTTAACTGTATCGCCATCGCGTACTAAAAGTAACAAAAAACAAATATTTATTTTTATTAATATTGTTATTATTATTTTTATGGTTAATTATCATAGCTTGCATTTGGCACGCACCTGATAGCGAGTAGTCATTGTGACGGCTTTCGGAATCGCGTATCAAAAATGCACCATGCTCATTCTCCGGCAGCAATAATTTTTTCTCAGCCTCAATGCGTTTTATTTTGCGGAAGTACCAACTGTAAAAAACATACAAAAAAAAATATCGAAAAATTGTTAAAGGAAGTTCAATTTAGTTGGAATGCTTATAAATAATGTTTAGACATAAATTTCTAGACTTTATTAAGGAAACTACAAAACGAGGCTGCCCACCGCTCTGGGTTCAGTTCAGGAGACGGACGCACTTTATGGCAACGGGTGCAACACGTGCGTGGGTACAACCCACCGGTGCAGTTTTCAGCAGTTAGTCATAGATAAATTTGAACTTATCTGGTAATACGTGGGGGCCTTCACTGAGCCAGCTCAAACAAACGCGTGTTGATTTTCTTTTTTTTGTTGGAATTTAAATGCATTTTTTAGAGCGTAATTAAATTATTATGCAATTAGTTTTATAAAATATGCATCAATTGTATAAATTATTAAATTTCTATTATATGGTATATTTTTACTGTGTTTCTAGGCACTTGCACAGTTTAATGTGCCGGTTTTTTTTTTATTTACACCAGCTTGTGAAAAACGTGTTAAAAAATATATATTATGGATAATAACTGCATGGTTCATGGCTTTAATATGCTAATAGAGTAAATTTTTTTATCACCATATTTTGCAGCTTTTGAGTTTATTGTGTTAATTTCTAGCAAAAAGCTTTTTAGGTAACAATTCTATATGTAAGGTTACCTAAAAAGTTTTTTTTTTCGGAAATGACAAACAGAATCAAGTTAAAAATGGACAAATTTATTTTCAAAGATCTTAATCGAACCGTGGTACACTGACTTGCAAAATATTTGGAAAACATGATTTATGAAAAGCTAACATCGGGTTCTCTTCGATTAAGCTTACAGCGCTGTATGACTTTATTCAGACGTTTCAATGCATACTTAGGATGATGTTACTTTAGAAAGATCTTAGCCAAACCGTAATACATCGAGTAACTTGGAAAATAATTCGAAAACCTAAATTCTAAAACACTCTCATTGGGTTCTTTTCTCTTATGAATTTATTGAGATGTTCTAAAGGTATACTAAGTCTTTTCTATTTTACTTTAGAAGTCTAAAATTGTTTTCAAGAAAAAATCTTATGCATACTATTAAGCATTTTAATTTTAATTAATTTCTCTGCTCTTTTTAAAAATCTAGTCTGAGACATAAAATATTCTTTCAAGGCACATAGAATTGAACGCAGGGCTAACATCTTCTACTGAGTCGACAAATATTTCAAAAACCATTGGGCTCTCATCACTTAACTTTACTACTTTCTTTCAAACAAGTGGTTCTTAATTATCATATACGAGGGATTATAATTTTTTGGGAGTCACAAATTTTTCTTATTAAAACAATATTTTCTTATAAAAAAAATTATACAAACTATTTTCAGTCAGAAAATATTTTAAATTATTTCTTAAACACGACAAGGTTTGACCTTCTTAAAGGAGTTGAACACACTAGGTTACACGAAAAATGAACCTTTGTAAAAAAGTTTTTTTTTTTGGGTTAATTTTGGTCGTAGACTTGAGATGTTCGGAATTAAATTCTGTTTCAGCTTTAAGCTTAACATAATTTTTAGACATTTTATTAATAAAAAGCAAACCACAACATTTAATATTAAAAAATTGTTGGAAATATTTTCGACCTTAGTTGCTTGTCATTTTGATAATTTTTTTCTACATCTGTAAATATTATATATCGCTGTAAAGAGCACCTTTCGATACAAAATTTTGTTTACCAGATATTAGTGAATAACTGTTAGTTATTAGTAACTTTTAATTCCGAATTTGTTTAAAATTCGAATAGTGTAAATATTTTTGTACCCACATACTACCCACTACATCCAGTTCGAAAACTATTTCAAACACTTAACAACTTTGTTTACGTTAGGTTAGGTTAAGACGTTTCGTCCCAACTCACTTTGGCCAGAAAATAGGCCCGGGATTATCAACCCTTCTCCACTAGAGAGGTCCACTAGATATTCCTATTCATAGCCATCCGGTGGGCTGAATAACCCTCGGAAGGCATTTCGGACTCTGTTCTGAGAGCTGGGATAAGTCATTTAGTAAGTGCGACTCGAGAAAGACAAACCTTCTTCTACACGGTCCCAGGCAGTGACAGAAGTGGTGCTCTACCGTTTCAAACTCTTCCTCATCGCTACAACTTTTGCAGAAGTCCAAAGTCGTTTAACTTTCCTTAGATCATGAAATAATTAGGAATCACGTTTAATAACAAAATTGCCCGAAAAAGGGCTCAAGAAAATATAATTGTACCAAGTTTAAAGATTTCACGTCAGAGCAAGAAAAAAAATATTCGGTCCCCTTTTCACCTAAAAATATTGAGTAAACTTTTGGGTCTCTAGGTCATGTGGTCTTCGAATTCTTGTACGAACAGACATAGCCTTATTGTATTTGTTTTAATGGCTACTTTGTAGACACATTGGCGCACATTAAGCGGAATTTTTTCTTCCAGAAACAGTTTAAAGGAACAAAAGTTCAATAATATATGTGATAAAATTGTTTAACCCAGATATGCCCAATGTTCTCCATACATACTTATGATCGATCAAAGACGCCCATTTTCAGTTACATTCGAAAGGTATTTTTTTTAATTCAAAAGAGACGGGGAAGGCATGCATATAAAAGATTTTTTATTTTTTATGCTATTGAAGGAGTTATCATCAAAATTCCAAATTTTTATATTTTAAGAATAGATAATTCCAAAGTACACTTCGAAAGATTTATATGGAATGTTATTGAAAAATAAATGTTTCCAAATAACGTTATATTATTTTCAAAGATTTCTTTTAATTTAACGGCTTTATTTTACATTGAAAATTTATGTCTTATATTTAGAACCTTGGGTAAATTTTTGTTTGGAAGTATACAATACTAATTCGTGGGCATTATCTGGGTTAAGTCCGGAATTTATACCTACAGTGGTCCTAGAAACTAAAAAATAAATTTATCTGTGGGTTTTATAATATTTTCAGCCAAAAATTTTAGAACGGTAATCTTCAAAAACTAAATCTGCATCTAATATTCTGTGTCATATTTATTTATTTCCAATTTGCACAAAATAAACATCATTCTCTTATATAATATCATTTTGTTCTCTTCCTATAAAATTACGTCAGTTTTAAGTTGAAGCTTATATTTCTAATGCAACAAATCAATTTGTAAGGCTTTATCGTTGGCCTTAATAACAATTTACAGATTTCTTCTTTCTTTTTAGGCCAACTAACTGTAGACTCAATTAAGGCGTGTTAAAGACTTATTTTTTTTATGATATAATCAAGTAATGGGCTTGAAGCTAGACTGACAATTGAGTTGACAACAAATTGTTATTACATCAGCGCAAAAAAAAAGTATAAATTTCAAATAAATTTAAAATTGCTTATGCTTTTAGCATAGAAAAAGTTGTCTCTTAAATATTCAATGAGGTTTTCCAAAGAATTGTCATTTCAGTGGCAATAAAATTAAGTAGAGAAGTAGGCAGTCGAATATGCTATACACTGTAGCCCTTAGTGTTCCCTAAATTTAACTCCTAAAATACTTTTTTGGAAGTCTAAGTTTGAAAATGTTTATAATTTTATAAAGTTAGAATCTATAATTGGGTTATACCAAAAAAAATGTCTTATAAATACTCAGAAAATATTTAAATAAAAGGAAAAAATCAATAATCGACATGTCCTAAAAAAGTATCAGCTTCTTGCTTTAGATGCGCTGGACAGACGGATGTCCTTATGGACACCCCTGGCTAAATCGATTTCTTTCCCGAAGCTAAGCATTTTCGAGATTTCACTCATTTTTCAGCTTCTACAAATATACCTCTTAAACTTTCAAGTACAGTGTATAAAAGGGCCATCACCATTATGGCCAACACTTGCTGTGTGTGGGCGCTCCTTCAGCCGGCAATTTAGACCAAGTTACACAAGCAAACTTTTCATTTGAGGAAAAGGAAGCAAGTGAGTAAGCAGCAGTGGCAGCAGCTACAAAACATGACCAAAAGGAAAAGTGAAAAACAACAACAAATTGTTGGCTAGAACACTTGACAAGGACACAACAGTTGGCACATTTCCACATTTTGCATACGATTTGCTTGCTATTGGTGGTTGCCTAAGTAACAATTTTTTCCAGAGAATCTTGGCCAGCAGAGGAATGTGCTGCTCAAAGGTGTACAATGCTTTTTGCATAAATTGCAGTCGTGGCTGGCCACATGCCACATAAAGGCGCAACTTGGCCTATCCAAGCCGCAACCAAAACAACAACAGAAAATACAACTTTAGCCATTTTCCAACAAGGTGAGCTTGAAAAGGCAAAGGCAATTGGCAAGACAGGATGCTGCTGCTTCTGCTGTTGGCATGCCAACAGATTCATCTGGCTAGAAGAGAAAAAAAAAACCACAGAAGCTGCTTGTAAATGGCATTTGCAGGTTCTTCTATGGGATTTCATTTTAGGCTTAGAACGCCAACACAGATCCGGATACAGATAACAGCCGCATTCTCCTTGCTTTTAGGTTTGGTTTTCTGCGGTTTTTGCATGCGGCCAAGAAGGGAAAATGGAGAAAAGGAAAAGCTTCATTCGAAATCTGGATGCACTTGCTTTTATGGAAACAGAAGCTCTCTACCAAGGAAGAAGATAGTGGTTCATAAATGGTAAAGCTACTATTAGCGATACGACTTGAAATTAAGGATAAAAGCTGCTAAAGAAAAATTTCAATATGAAGAGCGTCTAATGTAAAAAAAAAAAAAAACTGGAGACGTTAAGAGCGAGTGCCATTTTCAAAACTATTTTTTTATCACAGGGTATTATTTATTTACATGGCTGACAAGCCAAACTTTATTTTATAAATCCTTAATTTTTAATCGATAACAATGACAAAACAACAAATGATTATTTTAATTTATAATAAAAAAATAACCAATATAACCAAATCCGTACCTGCCATAAATGTACTTCCCAATAATAAGAATTTAAAACTACACAAGAACAAATATTATTAATTTAAAAAAAAAGTATATATATAAAATGATTTTGACTGCACAAAATTGATAATGTGTAAGCTATAAGAACTTGATGCTTTGTACGCATTAACGCGTAAACCAGTTGTGAATTGTAAATGAATTTTTATAAATGTCTTTTCATTTTGCCTATAATTCACGAAGTTGGCAGCAACGGATGGGTAACACAAAGAGCAAGATTTTTATGTAGTATTTCACCGTTTCGTGTTCTCAAAATAAAAATTCCTTGAAAAAAAATATTGTTTAAAGCTGAGGTTTTTGTTTGGTGTTATAATAAGAGCGAGTTTGATGCAATATGGTAGATTTCTTCTAAGATAAATCATTTTTTTTAAAACCTTTTTCAGGTGTTCCATTTTTGTTTGGTTTGGAATACAAAAAAAAAAATGTTGATTACAAATTTCTGTTTTGTACATAAAAGATTATATTTCTTCAGACTGCTTTTAATGTAATACAAAATTTTTTTGAATTAAGGGAATGTTCTTTTAAATTTGGCCGAAAAATATGCGAATTTTGGAAAATATTTGTGGAATGTTGAAAAGACAAACAAACTTCCTGTTTTGATTGTTAAATGCGATTTTTATTGTACAATAATTGGAAATTTTTATGCCTACGCAATTCTAAAGGGCGGCTCTTGTCTGCCTCTGCAGGCAGAACACCGTCCCCGAATTTAATTTCTGTAGCCTCTTGTAGTGAAATGAAATTAAAATTTTTTTGGTTTGGTGAAATTAATGAAATTCTCTAAATCAGAATGAGTTTTGACGAAAAAGGGAATCGGAACAATAGATCAAGAGCTGTACTTGAAATTCTGTTGAAAAACATGGTTCCGAAAAAAACGTGCTTAAAGTTTTTAGGATTTCCCTCGACTTAGGTGAGGTCAAGACGCCCTATTTCTAGAAATATAGACAACATCGAAAAATCCTTTTGTACACAGTTTCAACGAATATGTATCTTTCTTTTTCTGTATGTAAGCCATAAAATCAATGAAAAATTATATCCTTTTAAAAATGTTTTAAATGAAGGGAATCGGAGCCATGGATCAAGACCTGTGCCTGAAATTCTGATGAAAAATATAAAATATGGTTCTGATGAAAAATATAAAATATGGTTCTGAGAAAAACGCTTTTGAAGTGGAAAGCGTGCGCGATTTAGACGTTCTATTTCTATAAATATGGATCGCATCGAAACATCCTTTCGTACACATATTCTACGAAAATGGAGCTTTCTTTTTCTGAAAAGAAAAATAGATTTTTTCGACCAAATTTGAAAGAGCCTCCCCTGAATGCGTTATTTCTGTATTCGACTCTCTTTGGCAGGCAGAGGCTTTATAAAAGATTCCAATTACTGAATATTTCCGTGCCCTCGCCAGACCGCCTTATAATCCTAAACTAAGTTTGTACAAAATATATTATTAGGGTAATCACGTATCTGTTTTAAAGCGAACATGTTCGATTTTTCTGTCTCGTGTTCGATTGCTTGCATTTTTGCAGAAATATTCGCTTTTTTTTACTCGATTAGACCGACCAATTTTTGTCATAGATATTTTCATAAAATTTACGAATTATTTAAGTATATATTTTCCACAAAAATAGATTAGAGTACGAAAACAAATCCGCCGTTGAGCGCATTGCAAAATTTGTTTGAAGGTTTGTCCCAATAGAACCCCCCTAAAAGCATGAAAAATTTCTTTGAGAGTGATTCGAAAATAATAAAAAGAATCTAACAGCATTTTGGAATCTATGTAGGTGGAAAGTCCTTTTTTTTTACTCGGACCATCTGACTACCCCATATATTATTCTTAAATAAGCTATAGCGGTCATTTTTAAAACAGTTACGATTTAATTAAATTTGGAATACCAGCTATTTTATGAACGAAATTCAGATAATAAAAATAGTGGACGTAAAGTCGGGCGCGGACGACTTTAGGATACCCTCTACCACTAGCTTGTAATAAAGTCCGATTTCTTCACAAAAAACCAAAAACAGAAGAATTTTTAAGCAAAAATTTTTTTTTGACCTATCATTCCTATGGGAGCTATATGATATAGTCAACCGATCTCAATAAAATTTGACACAGTGCTTAAATACCTTAAAAAAGATATGAATGCCAAATTTATTTCAAATATCTTTACAAACAAACAAAACACATCGAATTTTATATAAAACGTGTTTTTGGACCGATTGGTCCTATGGGAGCTATATGATCTAGTCAAACGATTTGGATTAAATTTGGTACAGTGCTTAGAACTATAAAATACTCACGAATGTCAAATTTGGTCCCAATATCTTAACAAACAAACGAAACACAACAAATTTTGTTAAAAAATCGATTTTTTGGAAGATCGGACCTATGGGAGCTATATGATATAGTCAACCGATTTTGTTCAAATTTGGCACATTGCTTAAGTGGTCTAAAGAAAATTTCCAAACGCCAAATCTGGTTAGAATATCTTTATTAAAAAACGAAATATAGCGAATTTTTCTTTAAAAAAGTTATTTTGGCCGATCGGTCCTATGGGAGCTATATGATATAGTCAACCGATTTCGATCAAATTAGGTACAGTGATTGGGAACTATAAAAAACTTCCGAATACCAAATTTCGTTACGATATCTTCATAAACAAACGAATTATTCATCTAAAACGCTTTTTTTTTGTCGAGGTCGTTTCAAACACCCCCATGGGAGCTATATAATCTATCCCCGATATCAAAAAAATAAAATAAACTTGCCTCCTATGGAATAATATGGGATCTAATGTGAAAGTTTGGTAACTCTAGCTCTTACCATCTCTGAGATCTAGGCGTTCACACGGACGGACATACGGACATGGGTATATCGACTTCTCTATTCTCCCTGATCATACTTTAGTTAACTTTGGGGTGTCTCCGACGTCTGCTTCTATATGTTACATACATTTTCGGCTTGCACAAACTTAATATACCCTTGGTACCATACGGTACAGGGTATAAAAAGTTGCCAACGCTTTTATGGCTAGTTGAGCAATTTGTTACATTGATGGCAATGCCCTTTGTAGCAATTAGCTTAAATAAAAATTTCCTACAGACATTTAATTAAAGATATTTGCAAATATTATATTTACAAGATTGTGTAGTATATAAAATTGTGGATTGGTTAGAGAAACATGAATGTAATAAAACGACAAACCAGATGCGGATCTAAAATTTCGACTTGAAGGGATTCTTCACTACGAAGAGTATGTATTTCAGAGCTCGCAAAAGACTTTCATCCCATTTTTCGAACTTTTGGGAGAGGATCCGGATCCCCCGTTGATCCACCACTACGCTAAACAATATATCCATAACAATTGATACATTATAGCCAATTCACTTACACAGTGTTGCAAAACTAATAATAAACTCATCTTACTCCTTTGTATGAAAACAAAAATGGAAAATAGGAAAACTTTCTTTGCGCATTGACGCTGCTGCAGGAATCCCGGCGTGTCTAAATGAGCTTACCCCAAAGCTTCCACAAATCTGATTGCATCTAGTACGAAACTCATTTAAAGCAAGTTTTATTAAAGAACTTCCATGTGATCTCTGTGCAACATTTGCTGTTTACACTTTTAATTGGATTTTTGTTTATTCGAATGTGGCAAGTGGCAATTGCAACGGTTTGGCAATACCTCCTGAGCAGCTCCTGCTTTGGGGTGTCGTCTTGATGTCATCAACGTTTGGCTAATATGCATGGCATGCAACAAAGTTGCACAGTTGCCAAGTTGCACATGCAATTTGCAATGGAAATGGAACTTAAATGCATTTGCAAAAAACAGGATGCACAGCAAGTTGCAAGGCTTTTCTCCGTTTTTGAGCTCATGCCACAAATTTTGATTGATGCAGCATTTTGCCAGCACGTGTCTATTATGCCAATAGATGTTATTAATACAATTGGCTTGCCATTAAGTTTTATTTTTAGATCTTGGCAGACATTTTATAAATATGCAACACTTTAATTACACACAGATGCACACACACACAGAGGCACATTCTACTTGTGTTAGGCTAAGACCAAACCAATCATAGTAAAAAAAAAAAAAACATGAAAAATTACTCTATAAACTCGAGTTTTATTTATAGACCAGACCAAATAAGTACGCTCCACTGAGCTCCAATACGAGAGACGACCACAGACCAAAATCAAATGCCACAAACTGAGGCCACCAAGCTGGGGTGCACGGTGTGCGCGGGGGGCAGCTAGAAGGCGGAGGCGCAGCGCCATGCATCAACCAACAGCCATGACTGCTGCGGGCGTTCAAATTCATTTGTGTACGAGTATTTTTTGCAGTGTATGTGTGTATCTATGTGTGCGTGGCTTGTCTTGCAACAAGTTGCAACTATTTTTAAACAACGCTACGCAACGTAATGCGATTTTGTCTAAAAATATCCACAAACAGAAACAACAACAACAAGCGTGCAACTTTTTTCTACACTTTTTCTACGTTCAAAGCAAAGTTTTTATATACTCTATTTAGGCAAAGGTACTTTAACTTTGTCAGACAGTTGGTAATGCGTTTGAAGATTTGCCATGGATGCTAAAAGCAGTGGATTTTTCAGTGGTTTAGGTTTTCGAACCTTTCGTGTTATGCCCTGCGTTTTGGTTCCGGTTTGAAGTGTTTGCCAGACTTGTCAAAGTTTTGGTTCAGTTCGGTTCATGGTTTAAACCCAATTTTTGTTATTTAGTTTTCGGACTCACGAACTATGTTTGAGAAGCTAATAAAAAACTACACAAGATGCCTAGAAGCTGCAGTTATCTTAAGACAACTACAAAAGCTACCTAAAAGCTTTTTACTATTATCGTTTGAGCTTTTACTGAAAATTCGCTTACAATTCACAACGGCTTTAAGCAGTGTTGAGTATATGTTAGCAGAAACTGCAGCAAAATAATAATTTATTTATCTTCAAATACTATTTTAATATTTGTATTTTTATAAGGTTTCATTTTTGTTCTTTTTTGTAAAAACAAGTGCTGCCAACTTATATACGCTGCCATTTTGAAACAGTTTTGTATAACGGGTTTAGTAAGCTTAAAAATCCTTCAAATGCATATTTTGTATTTAATTTTGAGTTAATTTTTTACATTATTTGTTAGATATTATTAATAGTTTAATCTATTTAATACCATTAGCTGGATTATCATAAAATTTTATTAAAAAAAAATTGAAAGTCTCAAATATTACTTATTTAATTTTAATAAAAATTGAGTTTTAAGAAATGTTTTTTAAACAACCGCAGTCAGCTCTTGGACAAAAAAAAGTCAAATTTTTTTACTCTGTCCCGTATGGTACAAAGGGTATATTCAGTTTGTGCAAGTCGAAAATGTATGTAATAAATAGAAGGAGTCGTCGGAGACACCCCAAAGTTACCAAAATATTGATCAGGGGGGCTAGAGAGGTCGATATAACGCCTAGATCTCAGGAATGGTAAAAGCTAGAGTAACCATACTTTCACATTAGACCCTATATTATTCCATAGGAGACAAGCTTATTTTATTTTTTTGATATCGGGGTTAAAGTATATAGCTCGGGGTGTTTGAGACCACCTCGACAAAAAAAAGCGTTTTAGATGAATAATTCGTTTGTTTATAAAGGTATCGTAACCAAATTTGGTATTCGAAAGTTTTTTATAGCTCCCAAACACTGTACCACATTTGATCAAAATATAGCTTGGAAGCTATGGGTAAGGCCGCTCTTCCAAAAAAATTGATTTTTGAACAAAATTTGTTGTGTTTTGTTTGTTTGTGAATATATTGGAATTAAATTTGGCACCAAATTTTATTAAAATTATTACTATTAAAAAAAAAAATTAAAATCGGTAGACTATATAAGCTCTATATATACAGCTCCTTTAGGACGAATCGGCCCCAAAAAACGTTTTTTATACAAAATTCGTTGTGTTTCGTTTGATTGTATAGATATGTATTTCAACTAAATGCGGCATTCAGATCTTTTAAGGTATTAAAGCACCGTGTCAAATTTGATCGAAATCGTTTGACTATATCATATAGAATCCATAGGAACGATCGTTCAAAAAAAAAGTTTTGCTTCAAAATTTTTCTGTTTTTAGTTTTTTATGAAGGAACCGGATTTTAGTGCAAGCTAGTCGCACAGGGTATCCCAAAGTCGTCCGCGCCCGACTTTACGTACGCTATTTTTTTCATGAGATAAGAGATTTCGATTAGAAGAGTTAGATTCCATACTAACTTGGTGTTTTTAAGCAAGTTCTCGTTTGAAGGTTATACTTTTTAATGAGACCTCGTCTTTATTTTAAAAAAATATTTATGGTAAAGTTTTCTTAAAATCTTTATACAATATTTTAAGATACAACCATCAGTCCCCAATTATAAGAGTATAGAACCATCTCCTTATACTCACTATACCCAAACTCAACTCTATGAGTCTTTTTTTATGCATTTATTTTGGCCATGGTTAGTGGAACGACGACGATGACGATGACGCCGACCACGACGATGCGTTGCTTGTTGTTCAATCTTTGGCCTAACATGTTTGTCTTGTTTTGAGCTGGCAACTTAATTGCTCGCATTTCATAGGCACATACAAGGCGCATGGACATGCACTTTTGAGTTAAAATTAGATTAAATGCAACATGTTGCATGCCTCTCAACTATAGTTTGAGTAGGAGCCATACCATACACCATACGGTGGTAGGTAGGCCGGTTCAGCATCATGTCCGGTCTACATTGCAATTTAGCTGTTGAAAATTAGTGGATCGGCTATCAGGCATGCCTACTCTGGAGGCTGTGCAGCAATTTGCTTGCAACTTGGAGGTGCTGCTCATGCAGCTCACATCTTTATTTGCAATTTGTAAAGTTGCCGGACTCTTGGCTGTGCAACTATTTGATTAAGTGCCACAGCTTAAAATAGCATCAAAAATCATCACGGGAAAAAAAGAGAGCTAAATTTGAGACAACAAAGTTGATATACAATTTTTTTGAAAGGAATTCTTTGGTTTTAAATAAAATAGATTTCTTAAAAGGAAATTGTGACGTCATCTAGCTACTTAGTGCAAACCCATTCTAAAATTCCATGTACTCACTCCCAATACTTTGACTTATTTTATTTCTGTGCTGGGGTTTTTTGTGGGCGTGTTGATTCTTATGTTGAATGTTCCAATTTATATGGTTAGTTACAGCATTGTGTGCCACTTGACAGACCCACTTGGCTGCTCGACGTCGCCATTTTGATTGACACTCGTGTGTTGCCTGTCAAGCCTTTTTACAGTTGCCCAGCCCAGACGAGAAGGACGGACGGACGTAAAGACAGTTTGCCTGCCAGCCAGCCAGGCCAGTTGAGCTTGGTTAGCCCGTTTTCACCGTACCCAATTCTATTTTAGCCATGATATGCAATTGACCAAATTGTGCCAGACAAGCAACAACAATGACACTGACTAACTTTGGCAACAATAAAAAACAAAACTAAACCAAGTAACCGTTGTTGCCACTTCATGTGTTGCCAAAATGGGTTAAAAGTTTAAATGGACTGATCAAAAAATAAAACGAAAAACGTCACCGACATTTTTTTAGTGCACCACATTGCATTTTATATTGGAGCAGGTCATGTAATTCTGTTATCTTCCAATCGTATCTCTCTCACTCAACGTATCATGTGCAATTAGCCATGTTTTATATTTGTGCTTCAAATTTACGCCTTTTGGATGTGAAAACTGAAACGGGTTTTGGCACATTTCGTGAAAACGTCACGCATGATTCACAAACCACACCAAACCGATGCTGGATGCCTGTTTCGACTGAGTTTGAGATTGGCTACTGGTCACAAACAAACAGACGACACGCGGTTTGGTGTGAATTACCCATGAGACATGGAGACACTCGTCAGACGGAGTTTTTATTTGCACCCGGTATTTGCCAAGATTTATGCTGGCATCAGAATACTAAAGAAAAATTCATTGCGTATTTGTATTTGCTTTGATGTTAGCATTTTTTTAGCAAGTTTTTTGTGAACATCTGAGACGTCTGTTTAACTTGAAGCTCCTTTGTATACACTGCATTAAATGGTATTATGGAGGGTTTTATTTTGTTCAAAGAAGTGTTTAAATTTTTATTGACACGCGGTCTTAAAAATAAAAAAAAAACATTTAAGAACGAAGTTAACTTTAAAGGCTTTAGATTGCTTGTTAAATATTTGGATACACTAACAATCCGTTTGGTATTACTGAGTAAAGTTACTAAAAGTGTGCTTTTCACGTTAGTGAAAAAACTATATTTCATATTTTAGACCCATACGCAGCATGCAAAATTTACGAATGTAATGAAAAACTTCATAAAAACATGGTCACACTATTTTTGGTTATATGAAGTTTTTTATTACATTCGTAAATTTTGCAATAAAAATAGTGTGACCGTTTTTATATAAAGATTTTCATTACATTCGTAAATTTTACATACAGTAATGAAAAAATTTAAATAAAAACCGGTCACACTATTTAGTTTTTATATAAAGCTTTTCATTATATGAAATTCATCACTTCACGATCTCACTATTTAGTTTTTTATAAAGTTTTTCGTTACATTCGTAAATTTTGCATCCTGAGTATACCCCTTAAATATGAAATATATTTTTTTAACTAACGTGAAGACGTCTAGACGAGTTTATATAAGGAGATTAGTCATGCCTTTTTAGGGTGTATTGCAAATCAAAAGATGCACCTAGGAGAGACACCCTAGAAGAGTATTACTAATTCCCTTATATAAATTCGTCTAGAGCTAAATGCATAAAATTGAAAAAAATTGCAACTTAATTTACTTTCCTGAAATATTATAATTAAAAAAAATTTTTCTTCGTCCAATTTTTAAATTTCCTTGGGATGATATCTAAGGATACTCATTGAATCTTATTATGAAACATCTTTTTTTTCTAGTTTTTGAAACTGGCCGTGAAAGTTTTTTTTCGCAACCTTTTTCTCATTTTTCTTTTCAGGATCCTCTAATTCTTTTCGGTTTAGAAAGAGATTAACTTCACATACTCATTTTTTACGATATTATAATAGGCCATCTTAAGACAGTTGTGGGATATTATCAACGTTCCAAATTTTAGTAGGGGAAGAAAAACAAACTCACTCAAATTAATCAGAAACTGATTTCGTGTCAGCATCAAAGAAGGCAGACATGATCAATATTCAGCCTTCTAGGTTAGGTTAGGATTAAATAAAATAAAGCTCGGCACAAGGCAGAGATCACCCGGAGGCTTATCCGGCCCATTTTGATGCTCTATTTGCGAAAACAGATGGGAGGTAAGCTAGTGTGACGGAGGGCGGAAATAGTATGTTCTATGCAGTGCCTAATCATCCTGTTTTCTGAATCATTCCGAGGATTAGAATAAAAAGAATCAGTTCTGATATGGGCGCACGTCATCCTTCTAAATTAAGAAAGATACTTCGCGTACTAATTTCATAGTTATGATAATAACATAAAGTCGGAAATCGAAAAAATTAAATTTTTTACTTAAGAGACTTAGGTGATTCAATATGAGTCTTCTAAAATGTTTATACTTTTAAACTAAAAGGTTACACAGACCCACAAAAAAAAAAAAAATAAGTTCGTGATCTGGGCTGAGTACGACATTCGCTAACATAATTTGCCAAAGGTTTGACCCAAACCTCAAAAAAACCCCTCAGTTTTGGGAAGACTGGATGTCCAAAAATGTTTATTATATGCTTTTGGAATCGTTGAATTCGTATTCAGACCGCAGAGATGTAACCTCAAAAATACGTAATTTATAAGGGTTTTTTGAGGTTATGTCCGAATTATTGACGTGCTTGGGCGGTTCCAGAGTTCAAATTCGGATTTAGTGATCCTAAGAACATAAACTAAGCCATATTTGGACCATAATTCTTTATGGTTTTTATGGATTAGTTTTATTTGTAGGTTCTTCTGAGGTTAGGATAAACTAAAACCCCGTTGGGAGCATCGAAGTGCATAAGAAAAGATATGTCTCGATACAAATTATATTTTTTTGGGCTGCTTAATTTTCAAAATCCAAATTATTCGTATCATCTTTGAAGAATACAAACTTAATAAGATAAATTTTATCCATTGAAGAACAGATTAACTTTTCGTACTCACTTCCTATTTTAAATTTATTAACCTCCTATCTTATAAAGACAGATTGTAAATAATACTATATGAAGAAAAAAAATACTATGCTAATGTTATGCTAAAAATTGTTTCAAGTTGAAAATCCCAAAATTAGACCTTTTCTTAAAAGAGTATTCGATGTATCCCCAAGATGTTAAAAGTTTGGCTTATTGATCTAGTGGAACTGTCCAAAAATTAAACTTAATAACAGATATGAACTTGCCCTGAAAAAAAGTGTATATAAACTTCGTTGACTCAGTGTGCACCTGCCAAAATATTTATATTAATATTTTTACGCTTTTGCTGTGATTCGAGGCCAATTCGATTAGTTTGTTATATTTTCCAGCTAATTTTTTTTGCCTTTCTTCTTGCATATTGAATTCCGGCTTAAATAGCATGAGCTCATATCTTTTTAAGCGTAAATTATGAAATTTTTATTTATTTATAAAAATATTTTAAGAGTTACTACCAACTTTAAGTTAAGCGCTGGCGTGAGCTTTTGCATTTCTAATTTGTTTAAAGCTTTATTTTATTTTAAGAAATTTGATGGCTGTCAAACGAGCTCGACTGATTTTATATTTATTATGCATAATCTTATTATTTTTATTTTTATACATTTTAATTGGTTTAAAATTTTTGCAATTTTTGTAACTGCACGACGGTCCAGTTCATGACAAAAAAAAAATACAAAAATTGCAGTCAGGTTGCAGTTTAACTTTCTCTATAATTGTCTTGCTCGCATTTTGTATTTTATTATTTTATTTATATTTAGTAGCACTTTTTTTTTGTGTTATTTTTCGACAGGTAAATACATGTTCAAACATCCGTTGTACGAGTATATGCATATTTACTTTTAATTGTTTATTTAATTAATACAATTTAAGCAGACAGCAGACAACGTCGACGTTGCTTTGCATTTAAGTGGTTTTTAGTGCAAAATTTTATTTTGTCAACCGCAATGGGGCCTACAAAATGGGGGAAAAATATAAAAAAAAACGGTTAAACCTGTTTAAACACTTAAGACGAGACAACACGGCGTATGCGTGATATGCCTTTAATGCATATAGATGAAGTTAGAACATAAAAAATACTTAGCCGTATTTGCATTTTTTGTCTATTAATGTCCAATTGGCACTTACCTGTAAAATAGAAATAAAAATATGAATTAGTTTTATTAATTTTAAAGTAATTTTTAATTAAAATATACATTTTAAATTGAAACAATTTTGACAGTGCGAGGTATTCAATAGGTTTAAGTACGAAAGAAATGAGCAATATCCAATTAAATCTTTTTAAGGTGGTTTTATTCTAATTAAGTCTTTTATGGAATTAGATAAAAACGAGGCCAAAAAGGAATCCCCGCATTTTATTAAAGATATTGGCGACACTACAGAATCTCATGATCTAATAATTATAATTAGAAGATAACACAATGCACGGGTTCGTCATTCGTGTGTCTCTGAAATAGAGTGGGTTTATCTTTTGTATTGGTAGCTTCCTCAAATAGTGAAAAATTTATAAAAAAAAGTATATGTTTGAAGTTTGATCAAAATTGGTCCACTATTTCTTATAACTGCCATACAAAAATTGAGCCCATGTTCTACGCATACCAGACACATGAATGCATACTATAATTCTTATAGCCTGTACCGTATGGTACCAAGGGTATATTAAGTTTACGCAAGCCGAAAATGTATGTAATATATAGAAGGAGACGTCGGAGACACCCCAAAGTTACCTAAAATATGATCAGGGTGAATAGAGAAATCGATATACCCATGTCCGTCTGTCCGTGTGAACGCCTAGATCTCAGAGATGGTAAGAGCTAGAGTTACCAAACTCTCACATTAGATCCTATATTATTCCAGAGAGGTAACGTTTATTTTATTTTGTCGATATCGGGGATAAATTATATAGCTCCCATGGGGGTGTTCGAGATGACTCTCTGACAAAAATAAGCGTTTTAGATGAATAATTCATTGGTTTATGAAGATATCGTAACTAAATTTGGTATTCGAGATATAGCTTCGATTTTATAGCTCCCAAACACTGTACCAAATTTGATCGAAATCGGTTGACTACATCATATAGCTCCCATAGGACTGATCGACCAAAATAACTGTTTTAAAGAAAAATTCGCTATATTTCGTTTTTTAATAAAGATATCCTAACCAGATTTGGCGTTTGGAAATTTTTAGAACACTTAAGCAATGTGCCAAATTTGAACAAAATCGGTTGACTATATCATATAGCTCCCATAGGTCCGATCTTCCAAAAAATCGATTTTTTAACAAAATTTGTTGAGTTTCGTTTGTTTGTTAAGATATTGGGACCAAATTTGACATTAGTGAGTATTTTATAGTTCGCTAAGCACTGTACTAAGTTTAATCCAAATCATTTGAACTAGATCATATAGCTCCCATAGGACCAATCAAATCCATTTATTTTTCTAAATATCGTGGCCAAATCTATGCCAGTTGTATTGGTCAACTATTTCATAAAGCGGACAAGCTTTTGAGCCAATTTTGTGAATTCGATTTGGTTTCAAAGTAGTCACCTCCGAAACATAAAACAAATTCGTTTTGGTGAAATTGGAAGCACCATACATGTGCTTTCAAATATTAGGATTCGTTCTACGTAGCATTGCCGACTATTTTGAGATAATCGCAAATTATGTGCTAGGATCTAAACCTTTTTCTGAAGACGGAGGGCGCTATAGATAAGCTTTAAGTTCAGGTCTTCTGCTTAGATCTGACATAACTTTTTTTTTCTGATTACTTTTTGTAATTTATGTAATACCAAATATTCGATTTCGTGACAAATCATAAAGTCAAATTACTACATTTGCAATTTTTGGAAGTAGTTCTAGAACTCAGGGAAAGAGGCCCGATATTTATCAAGGCGCTGATATAGCAACGCAGAAAATGACCACAGATGCCAATGATTTTGCAATAATTGTTGCTAGAAGTCATTCTGGAAAGAGATGCCCAGTCTAGTTGTATAACCTTGCCGTTAGATTTAATAAGCTAAGATTAGCAAACTGATCTTTAATAGCGCATTGTTTGGCTAGTCGTTTCCAACAAATTTATCAGCTCGAAAAAATGCACAAAGACTTTGTACCACTTTCAAATCCCACAAAAACGCTTAAATCCTATAAACGCCGCTTCTGGACATCTATTAAAAATGTTTACGCAATCGTTTGTTATAAATGCGTTTATCGGAGCAGCGTGTAAAGTGGTTAAACAGGCTGAGACTGAGAAATAAGTATTTCAGACACAAGTTGCACATAAGACAATTGACAGTTGTGGCACAACAAAATCTATTTTTAAAACTCCTAAGAAACTCCTCTAACTCTAAAATGCAGCTCTGCAATTGCTGATGGCGCCAATAAAAGGAAATTTTCAATGTAGCTCCATGCGCTGACTGGCCAGTGTTGACAACGCACAGAAAGAAAGAAAAGCGGAAAAAAGAGTAATGATAATAACACCATAAAAACAACAACAACACTGGCCTGGCATGCCTCGGGCTTATAACGAGAGGCGGCATGTGGATGTTGCCGTTTTACTTGTTATTGTTGCATGAAAATTTCTACCGCATCGTTTGGTTGTTGTGCCTCTTAAATATGTGTGTGGAACATTTTGTATGTATCTGTGGCGACTTTTATCTGTAAATTGGCTGTTAACTTCTGCTTTTGGTGTGTGCAGCTTGCCTGGCGTTTATTTAATTGTTGCCAGCGAGCAGGGGCGTATCCTGAAGTGGCTCCAAAATCTCACAAGACCCCCTGGATGTTTTTTTTCTACACACGCCGCTGTGCAACAGGATGCCAGCAACAATAACAACAACAATATCAATAGTCCCGAGGCAACAACAACAACAAAGCTTAAATTAATAAAACACATGTTTGTTGTGGCTTGTTGCATAGGATTATGTGGAGATATGCGGATTTCATGTGAAACCATTTTTTGCTGCAAAACCAATTAAAAATCCATTTTTTTTCTCCTTTGAAGCGGCTCTCAAGTGGCGATTATGAAAAAAATTTTTGTTTTATTTTTGTTATAAAACATAAATTCGTTGAATGTTAAAAAGGGGCGTGAATTTTAATAAGCTATATAATTAATATAGTATATCGTAAAAAATACACAAATAATATTTTATGAAGATATCTTTCGTTTGTTTTATGAGCTTAAAAAAGAAATGCAAAGTGATAATTCGATTTAAGGTAGTCAGTTCAATTATTCCAAATCTGTATCTAGAAAAGACAGCTTCTGGATCTAAAAAATTTTAATGTCTAAAGGAATTCAGTTTTATGCTTACAGTGGCCTAATGTCGCCTACAATGAGCTTTATGTTCCTAGGAATTTTATAAGGTGGCGCGAGTATTATAATGGTTCTTTTGTATGAGAGCTATATGAAATAGTGGACTAATTTCGATCAAACTTTATGCAAATGTAGACATGTAATGTAAATGTAAAACTGAAAAAATTTGTTAAATATTCTTTGATTATATTTTAAATTTTCTATATTTGTCAATTTACATTTTTTTTCTGAGTGAACCAAATAATAGCTCAAAATTAATTTTTTGCTGATGTTCAGCTTGTTCATGTCTTGCATTAAAAAAATATTCCTTGTTATATTCTTATTACAAAACGAGAGAATTGGAGGATTAGAAGATTAGTGGAAATATAATGTAATATTGGCATTTTATTCGTTAAAGAGCTCATCGATAAAAAGAGTCATCGATAACGAAAATATATAAAATTGTTACTTTGTTAGATGATAAGGAAAAACAGTATTGAATTGTATTGCCGGTAAGCAAAATTTGATGGGATTCCTGAGGAAAATATTCTAGTGACTCGAAATAAGTTAGGCTTAAAAATAATTTATTGATAAATTTAAGTTAAAATATATAATGTTTTTTGTTTGTTTGTTTGGTATTTACGCAATAAGAAAACTGTTCCTGAGACCGAAATTAGTCTTTAGTCCTTAAGATGAATACAAAAATCATATCCCCAAATTTCGAAAATATAATTTTTCTGATACAATGAAGTGCTTTAGATTGAAAGATGCTGCCAACTTGTTCAAAATGGGAACATGGATACTTTGAAGTGATTTTTCCCAAGGAAATTTGTACTAAAAACAGAAGAACACTTGTTTTTCGCATCATGAGCTCATAATCAGGCAGAAAATATAAAGAAATGGCATTCTAAAGGCACTTATATACTTCCAAGACCTTATAAAGCAACTTTCCGGGGAGGATGAGTCTTATAAAAAATCGGTTCAATTTTTATCAATCCTAAGAGCTGGATCATATTCTCCAGATATTTGTTTATAGACTATAGTGCGCATTTGATTGAAAATACAAGGTCTATAAAAAGCGTTACAATTGTAAAGAATCGGGCAGCTTTATATCCCAAAATCCGATTCAAAAAATTAACATATCTCCCAGAAATAACAACAGTATTTTATTCAAATGCGACTTTCATTCTGTAGACATGCAAAGTCCATGCTAAAATGATTCATGCAAAAATCATTTACACAAATAACACGCGTGATCATTGAAAATTGAATAATTAAAATTCCGAATAGATATTAATAAACCGTGATGCCGCCATAGTCAATTAGAACTAAGGGATTTATAATATTTAGCATTTAAATGTGTCTAACATATTATTAGTAGGGCTCCAAAGCGTCGTGCGAGTGACTGCCCTTTCTCCATCTCTTTCACTTAAATATACTCTTAAGTTAAAAAAAATAAAAAAATACCAAAACAATATACTCGTCGTATGCATATGAGTACCTCTATGTTGTAATCGTTTCGATAGCTAATTTTACGTTCAGTCACGTCTCTTGGCTTTATTAGCCTGCAAAATATTTGACTATCAAATGAGTAAACCCTCGAATTGTATTTGATAAAATGTTTGTTTATATGCAACTGTGTATATACCTTGAGTTTACTTGAAGGAGTGTGGGGAGCGGGGTATTCACGACTCGCGACACTTGCCAAAATTTGTGTTAAATTTTATGACAAACTGACTTTAATTAAACAATAAATAAACGTTTATCGATAAATACATTGTTTTAAATTGTTTAATTTTTAAATGCGACATTTTGTGTTATTGACTTGTGAAAGCAAAATCATTTTAAACGTTTACAATAAAACATGAACTCACAACAGAGTTGTATTTGTAATAAATCGATTTGAATTTTTTGCCTTGTCATGCAAATCGAAAATGTAGCAAAATTTGCAATAAATTAACCTTGAATTTATTGTTATGGACCACTGTGAGCAATTTCTTTGAGGGATTACGTCTAGACAAAGAAAGTTGAATAACAAACTGGCAGATGAGTAATATCAATATTAAATGTATTCATTTCTTGGAAAAAAGCTATAAGCCAAACTTTAAAATTGGCTATAATACTTTAAACGCTTCATAGGTCATAGGGCGCAAAAAAAGTACCTAGGCGAGATTCTTTTCTGAGCCACTTTACGGATCTCACTGCATCTTGCAGTTTTTGGGATAAATCGATCCTATGAATAGGATCCAAGTCATCTTGGCTATATTTTTATTGTTCCCTTCAAATAGTATTGCCATTTACGCTAACAAGTTCCAATGCCATTCAATGTTGCCATATTAGCTGAATGTAGCAAATTGCTTAATTAAATTACTTATAAGTTTTTTAAATGCTTATAGCCATAAATGTGGCTTCGAATACTTTTGAAAAAAAAACCCATGGCATCAGTAAAGCTTTCACAGAACAACAAATCGATATCAAGTCGATAAACTCAATCAATAAAAAAAGTGTATAAAAGATATAGAAAATTCTGTATATATGTAAAAAGTATAGACGTTAAGCCATAACTAAAGTTTATTCATTGTCAACTGTTTCGATAACGATAACGATAACTTCTTAACTCGTATCATATGCTCTTTTTAGATTTCATTTCATCTATGGGGCATTACGGCCGCATTGTATACTTAAATTTTGCTCACTTTTCATTATCGTTATATCACTAAAAACTCACGTTTTTGAAACTTATCTCCGTTTTGAGACTTCCTTAATTTCGCACAATAAGTTGTTTTGGGTTTTTTTCAAAAACAAATTAAAAACTAATTAGTATCCGACAATTAGCCGAATGGAAAGTAACCAACAAATTGGCATGTCAAAATGCAATTTGTTGACAATTTCTAACTAGTTCAAAGACAATTTTAAATATATATAGTGAGTGACTAATCGTTATACAACACTGTCTATGGGATGCATGGAAAAACCTTAGTCAATTGACTAATTGCATGGGTGCGGTTGAGGCCATTGTCTGTTCCCGATAAGCATTCTATTTGTTTGGAACATATAACTGGGTGGGTGTACTACATAGAGCTATACTCTGAACGCCCCCCTAGCAAATCTCCGTCATTAGCGTCATTGCATTTCTTTACATAAATGGTATATTTTTTGTTATGTATATCGAAATTGTGAAATATACAGATCATTTGTTTTGGACACGTGATTTATTCATTAGTATGCATATGCTAGATCTTATTTAAGATGTAAAATTTTGATTATTAGCTCTATATATAAGTATATACAAGAGTTGTAAAAAAAAACACGCTAACCAATTAATGCATGGACTGGGGAGTCATCAATGCAACCAAGCGTAAAAAAATACTCACATAAAAGGCTTGAGATACTTTTTATTGTAAGCTTATTTGACAGACGTCTATCATTTGTTGCCTTAAATAATATCATTTCTGACAATTGTGCATCATCTTTCATTGTAATTGTTTTTTATATACTATCTATTAATTTCGTATTATTATTTAATTCAATTGCATGCATTTGTCAGACAATCAACTGTTTTTGGACTTGAATATTATTCCTGTCATCATAGAAATAAATCTAACTAATGTTGGTAAATTGGGATAATTTTTCTTTTGTTTTCCTATTGACATTGAGGTATTTATAGATGTATTAATTTAATTGCGTTGTGCAGTTCTCAATGAATGTAGGGTGTTACAGTAGCGGAGCTAGTAGGTGGTGAAATGATTTTGACTGCTTTCAGGAGCAGATCTGTAGCGCAGTGAAGTGGTTTTGAGTTCTTCTAAGCTTTTTTTAAATTACTACTTAGTCAGCGAACAAACTTTTAAAAGAAATTTGAACACGGCTCAAATTTTCTTCTAAGTCCGCTCTTGTTAAGTTTCTGGCTTCTAGGAAGGGATCTAGAGCGCAGTGAAATGGTTTAGAATTCTTCTAAACTTTTTCTAAATTACTACGCAGTCAGCCAACAAACTTTTAAAGAAATTTGAACCCGCCCGAAATTTTCTTCTAAGTCCGCTCCTGTTGAGTTTCTTGCGGTTGATATCCAAGCAAATAACAAATTTGTTCTTAATATTTGCATTTAGTTTCTAGTAGTAAATTATTGTTACCCAGTCACTCATTTTCATAAATTTATACAATAATTTACAAATAACTTATATCAAATTACATTCGTTGTGACGTCATTGTAAAGTATCTACTACCCCACATTCCGTGCTCAAGTAATATATAGTTAATAAGTAAATTATAAAATAATTATTAAAGGTATTTGCATTTTACGAATGGCGCTTTAATATATGTGGCATCCTACAGTAAAACCTCATTAAACGTATAAAAAATAATTTTGTACATAATTAACTTATATCTAATTGCATTCGTTGTGACGTCATTGTCAATGTAAAAGTAAATTTTTACATTCCGTACTCAACTAATATATAGTTAATTGGTGTAATATTATAAAAAAAAATATTAAAGGTATTTCCATTTTACGTATAGTGCTTTAAAACATGTGGTATCGTACAGTAAAACCTCATTAAACGTATAAGCTAATTTTTAAAGTAAAGATTTGCTTAGTACATCCTATTTCTGTAGCTATACTACGACCCTAAAATTGTAAAAACGGAAATGTTATGAAAACTTTTTGGTAGTTTGTATGCACACCAAAAAAAATAGGGCAAGGGGGTGTTAAAAAAGTAGAAAAAAAAACGAGTTTTAGGAACTTTAGCGACCTCTACCGCCTAAAATCCGAACTTCTGGATATACTTTCCATTCCAAATACAATTTTTAATTCAATTTTGAACATTTTTTGAATTCCATGAAGTTTTTGTGTACGACTTACAGAATTCGAGATAAATGGGCTCGACCATATGTCGAAATAAGGGAAAAACCTACGGAGGAGAAGGTTATCTTTATGGTTTTAGACTTTTTCGATGGTCCTTAAAACATTAAGCAAGGGAAATTCCAGCATGCATTTCCTGTTCAAAACCCAATTTTTTTTTCAATACTGGCATTCGCATGAACCCGGAATTTTTTACTTCATATTTAATATTCCTTAAAAGTAGATAAATTATAGAAACTCTTTATACATAGATAAAGCTCGACTGTATATGTTAATACTATGTTAATCTAGGGCTCGGCGAGTTGATAGATCGAGATCTATTTTAATACGATTGCTTATGCGGATTTTCAGATGGGCATACCGTTATGACCTCTTCCAATGGGAGGGGGTGGAAAGGGTTTTTTTCCTCGGGCCGGATAATCCTATCTCCCTACAGTCCTAGTAATGACTATTCGAGTCGGCACTACTGTCGCACATTTGCATTAACTAATGCTCTTTTTGTACTTTCGGTACAGTAGTCTCTAAGAAGAAACGACTCATTTTTAAAGATAGTAACGCCCATAATAAACTTTTCATATTTTATGAGCTGGCAGCATTTGATCGATTTGCGCTCAAGAAATCCATCATATAAACTCAATGACTGCAGTTTTCCTAGAAATTCAAAAACGTCTAGAGGTTTCTGCCTCTCGCTTGATAGCCAGTAAAAAGATTAAAAAGAAAACGCTCTTCCTAACTCTTTTTCCCATTCACCTCTCGCAATTTGCGTTAATCATAAATGAATGAAAATAAATTGTCTGATAAACTTACGATTTTTCATTTAAAAATTCACCGCGCGTAAATTCCGAAAGTCGTCGCGATTTGCCTTTTTTGTTTGACTTTGTCGATGTAGTCGTTTTCGCCGCCGACGTTGCATTCGTTATATTCGTTGTATTCAAATTTGCACTTTTGCCATTAGACTTTGGTGTTATTGAATTTTTACAATCACAATCGACGACGATTAAATTTGCGCACGTTGGGGACTTTTCAATGGCAGACGACGACGTTGGAGATGTTGACAACGGTGAACAACTACAAGGGCTGCTCGACTTGCGTGTTTTTACTGTACCTGCCTCCTGCTCCAAGACGCAGGTGCACTTGAGCGGGCTTTGATTAGACCAGCGACGCACTGGCACTGCCCCCTTGGAGGAGCTGCCATTGCCAGCACAGTTGTCTAGCGAATGCTTCTTCATGAGCAGACGCTGTGCGGCTTGATGTTGTTGCAGCTGCTGCAGACATTTATGCTGCTTCAGGCTGCGCCTGGGTCTAGGCGGCGAGGGTGTGGCTGGCGGCGATATGGCCACCGACATGGAAATGGCATCAAGTGAATTTGATTTGATCAGCGCATTATGGCATTCGGCATCTTGGTTGCTATTGTTTGGAGTAGCAGCTAGGTTGCTGGCACGATGCTGTGCAATGATGCGTGTATAGAGCTCCTCGGAGTCTAGTGGCAACAGCAGATTGGTAACACCCACGCGTCGTTTTGCCTGACTGCGTTTATTGTGTTTGGACTTTGAGTCATCACAGTGCGTATTGTTGCTATCAAGCTCGCCAGCGTGCAATTCTGTGGGGGATTTGCTATGGGATAAAATGTTGGACAGACGACGCATCTTGTGCGGCTTGCTGGTTTTGTCGGCGGTTTGGCTAGACGCTGCTTTTGTAGTGTCATCCACAATGCCGCCACCGCCGCCTATTTGCTGCTCATCCACATGACTGACCACAAAACGTGTAGCCTTAAAGCGTTGGAGCTGTTTGGAGTCAACGCTGTCGACTGTCGGCACAACATCTATTTTCTCTCCTTGTAGGATATCATAAATTGTGCCATATTTGTGCGTGACTGGCGTGCCCAAATTCGCATTGACAACGGACACAGTCGGCACAGATTGTTCCGCCACATTTGGACTGCTGCACTTGGTATCCTGTTGTGCTGGCGACTTAAGACCCTCCCGCTGCTGTTGTTGTTGTTGCTGCTGCTTCTTTTGACGTTGTTTCTGTATAATATCATAAATCACATCGTTTGATTTATGCAAGTGTTGACCGTCCGTTTTGGACGCAACGGCTGCTTCCTGCTTTGGCTCCCGCTCCAAAATGGAGCTTAGACTCTTGCGCTGCCATTTATCGCTGCCGCCGCCAAAGGAACCTTGCGTGCTTTTACGATGCAGTATCTCATAGATGGTGCCATAGGTCATGTACTTGTCATACTTTTGATATGTCAAATTGTAGATATCATTTTTGCGCTGTATAATGTCATAGATGGTGCCATAGACGAGCTTGTCATAGATCTTGAAATTGCGTTTATAGTTGGCATTATGTTTGGCATTGGCTGTGCAGAGTTTGGCATAGCTTTGTAGTTGTTGTTGCTGTGGCTCATTGGAGCTGGCGGCTGGAGCTGCGGCGGTTGAATCAGTCTTCACTTCTTTGGTGGAGTTGCTGCGACGTGGCATAAAGTAGGAGGCAAAACTTTTACGATGACGCGAATTCTGACGCTTCAGTGGCGTGTTTGTTGTGGTCGTCGTAGTTGTTGTTGTGGGTGTGTCCAGCGCGCATTCCGACAACGACAGGGCAAGCTGTTGTTGTTGTTGTTGCTGTTGTGGATCGATCTCGCGCACCAAGCGCTTAAATTCCTCATAAGATGTGCGTCGTTTGTGCGCTTTTTCGCGCTCCTTAGCCACAAATTGTTGATCAAGTATTTGCGATAGAAAATCTGAATTCTTGCGCATTGCCTCTGTGGTATTGGTGGTTCTGGTGGCGGTGGTGGCGGCAACCGCCAACGACAAGGTAGCTGACGTTGCGGTCGCTGTTAGATCGTCGCATCCAGTATCCATTTCATCCGCTAACAAGCCAGCTTCAAACTCGTTTACGCAATCCGGTTTAGTTTGCGTGCCGGTATTAACATTGCCCTCGTCAATGTTGTTGTTGTTGTTTTTTGTGGTTTCTTGTTCTGATATAGAGGCGAGTGCGATCTCAGTTGTGGCTGTTTCTGTAGCTGCCGCCGCCGCCTGCGCGGACTTTGTTTCATCCACCACATTTTGCATTTCTCCTCTGTCAGCTTTGCTACTTCTCAACTCTTGCCACGTTCTGCGACGCATCACTCGCTTTTCATGCATGACTGCCGCTTGCGGCATTGCAACAATTTCCGGCGGCGATGCTGCCGCAAACATGGCTTTAAACTCTTCATAGGATTTGCGCCGATTGCGCGACTGTGTCAGACATTCTTTATAATTAAGTCTGGCTATCTTCTCATCACACTCGGATGCGGCCGCTGCTGCAGCCAGCGCATCCAATTTATTTTGCATTTCCATAAAGCCCGAATCCATGGAACTAATTGTGCAGCTGGAATCAAAGCTTGTCTTACGACTGGAATTATTGCTGCCCGGCGAGCTAGGCTTGGGTGGCGTAGCCGGCGGTGTAACCAGCAAAGCTAACAAAGCCGCATGCTCATCGCTATTTGGACCACACAGTAAGTCCAAATGCTGCACATTATCACAGACTGGCCTAACTGCAGCACCACTACCATCATTATCATCGAAACTTATCAAATCCCTAACTATGTTATCACAATTGTTGGATTGTTGCTCCTCCTCGGGCACTGCCTCTAACATATTGGCTGCTGTTTCAGTCTTAATCACTTGGCTATTATTATTATTATTAACTTGAACTAATTCCGCGTTAGCTTCGACGTCACTGGCGCGCTTTTTGCTAACCACTGCATAGAGCGGCGACACGTTCGGGATCGCTAACGATCGATTCGCATTAACCGTCGTAGTTGAGTGCGTTTTAAATGTAGTCGTAGCCGTAGCCGTATCCGACGTTGTTCGCTCCGTCGCTGTCGTTGACAAACTGACACAATCGTTGCTCATTTTAACGCTCGCTGGCCCCAATGCCCCAACGCCCACACTGCAGCTGGCCAACGGCGACGACGTGGACGTAGAGAGCGTGTTACTGCGGTTATGAAAGATTTTCACACTGTGCATGGGTAATTTGTGATGACGATTTTGTCGGTTACGTGCAATTCCCATAGAGACAGTGCCATGTTGTTTGATGCGACGCGTATATTTGCTGGCTATGGTGCAGACAGGATCGGCTTCCAGCGTTTCATTGCACGCGCTTAGTTCCTCCTCTCTGCTGCAGTGTCGCAGATAACGCTGCAGTCGCTGTTTGCTATTATGGCTCGTGCTGGAGCTGCTACAACGTTGTGCATAGTTTTCATTCATGCATTTGGCGCAGCATAAAAATTCATAAAGTATTTCACCATCATCCATCGGGGTACCGGCGCTGCTTGGTGTGGCAGGCGGCGTAAATGTGGAGTATTTGGGTTCCAGCAAGAATTCCAGTTGTGCAGCAGCAGCAGCTATGGCAGCAGGCGTGGATGGCGAGGCGACAGCTGCGCTGTTGGCAGCTGCTCCGGCCGTAGTGGTCACCGGCATTAAAATATATGTATTTTTCAAATTCTTTGAAGCCGACGTCAGCTGCTGCTGTGGTTGCTGTGTTGTTGTTTTTGGCAATTTCTGGCACACATTCTCCTTGTCCAACACGGCAGCATTGTTACTGCCTTTGGCATTTGCCACTATGGAGCTTTCAATGCTCAAACCCGTATCCAGCAGCATAAAAGTGCCATCAGCGGGCAATATAAGACGACCCTCTGCGGCAGCATTGACCAGTTCACGCAAAGCATGGACCTGCTTCTCGGTTACCTTACCCTGCAGCTGTATGCCGTGCAGAGCAAAGGCTGTGGGCTTGTTGTTCACCGAATTGGGATCGGTGCACCAAACAACAGGCATGGTGGCCATTTTGCTGTGTGTGTCGTCTGTGTGACGTCACATAAAAGCAAACAGAGGTTAATGCGCTCGTCTGATGGTCAGCAGCACGCTCTAGGTGGTCTTTTGTTTTTATTGTATTTGTATTTTTTTGCGGCAAGTTGCAATTATATGTTGTTGGCTGAGAGAACAGAGAGAAAACTTTTAATATTTAAGGTCTATATGTTGCGCATGCGCTGACTTTCTCGCATATATATAAATATACATGAATATATGTATATAAACATATCTAGACATATTTTTTTTTTGCTGTTTCATGTTGGGCTTTTGTTGACAAACGCTATATCAATATCATTATCATCAGTACTCAAAACAAAGAGAAAATATCCGGTTCTTATTTTTTTGTTGCGTATACGTAATAAACTGAATTCTTATAGCACATTATGTCATGTTATCTAGAATATGTGATCTTGGCTTATACATACATACATAAATACCATGTAAATTTGCATAGTCGTGCCATGACATGACATGCTCGGAAAGTAAAAGCTTATTCTGTGGCACAAAGTCGCGCCTAGTACACACTGTTTATGCTAGGCTTGCACGACAATTGCAATCGAATATGTTTTTACAATCGATTGTGATTGTAAACACTAAAATTAAAAACAAATTTTTGTTTACTTAAAGTCGAAGTGAACAAGATGAGGGATGACCGACTGTGGGATACACTATTATCATGCGAATCGTTTGTAAATGGATTGGAAATTTCAATCGATATATTGAAAACGAATATTATGTCTTGAGGTGACCCATATTGGTATACCCTATAATTCGTTTTCTTATAAGCATACTAGGAATCTTAAAATCGATTGTAAACGAGCAAATTCTTTAATTAATGGCTATGGACCATCTCACCCGGGAAAGAAGTTCTTTAAAGAGGACAACGATCTAATAAAGTTCTGCAGAAAAAAAAATGTTCTGGTTCGATTCTTTGAATTCGGGCCTATCCTATACTCGACTGTTTATTTTTTTGACCATAAGTTGACAATGTACTAATCCTAATTTAACTTCTTGTGCAGCTAGGTCTTAAACTTTCAGAATATTGTCTATCGATGTTTTATTTGGCAAACATGAATCCTAGTTTCTTTTCTACTTACTAACTCGCTTGTGGAAAATTTATAGTTTCGGATCATACACCAATAGTACCAGAAAAACTTTATATTGCTTAACTATATCGGACGACCTATTAAAAAAAATGTCCAAAAAAGCTGCATACTACCTTTATCGAAAAGTTCCCGGAATCATCATCATGAAGCGCTATCAGTCACCCAATTTCATATCTCTTTTTTGTTTTTTTTTCTTAAATTGTCACATCTGTCAAAGACATTATATATAACATTTTTATCTTGATATCTGAAGTACATTTGCGATTATGAATACAATGAATTCTGTGATTTTTGAAAGGAATTTTCCTCCCTGCTAGTTTTTCCTTGATATCTTAAGTACATTTTCGATTATGAATACAATGGATTCCATCCAACAACCACCGAATTCACTTGATTTAGCTTCCTGCGAGTTTTTCCTAATCTGTCGACTCAAAAAACCGCTCCGTGAAACGCATTAGAGCACTCGAGATGAGATCATGAATAAATCGAAAATGGCTCTGCTGTATGGTCAGCAAACCGATTATTAAAATTTGTATAGTATTGGATTAAGCTTTGGCATAAGTCGACGGGGAATACCTTGAGGGGAATAATATCGATTTCGATGAGTAATTTTGTCATGGAATGAGGTCATGGAAAAATCGAAGATGAAGATAGAAGAACTCATTATTAAAAATGTTTCAAGGATTGGATTAAGCTTTGGCTTAAGTGCCTTGCAGTCGATAGGGAATACTTTGAAGGAAATAATATCGATTTTGATGAATAATCTTGCATTTTAGACTTTTTTCCTAAAGATTAAGGAAGCTAATCAGCCAATTTAAAATCGTTTGAAATTTTTTTAACTCCTATAAAATATGCTCAAAGTCAACCAACAAACAGCTGATTGCATTGTAATTTGCTGCAATTGTTGCCACTACCTCCCTCCACAGCTGTCATGCTGCAATCCCCCAGAGTTCAAACATAGCATAATCTTCTCGAAGCTACTACCAAGTAACGTCCATGAAAATGCAATCAAGAGGTAAATGACTTGAAATTACAAGTTGCAGTCGTCCAAATGACGTCTTAATCTACAGTGCGCGCAAAAACGCGCAAGACACGCGTCTAAAAACAACATAAAAAACGCACACAAAACGCGCGCGCACACAAATAAAAAATAAAATAAAAAAAATACAAGAAAATAAAAATAAAAAATTACTAGCTTACACGCGCCAAAAAATCGTTGAAGCTTTGCTGTGCTTTGTTTTTGCATTTTTTTAGCAATACATTTTTTGTTTTTTACTTTTTTTATAAAATGTAAATAAAACACATTTTAGTTTGAATTCAACGTATTCCGATTCCTATTGAAAAAGCAACCTTGATTCGTTCATAAAAAATACACCAACAATCTAAAAAAAAAAATGCAAATATTTTGTCTTTTATTTCTTTAGTTTTGTGCAAATTGCATGGAATGTTGCTGAAGTCGCACAATCCGAAGAGCTTCCAAAGCTTCGTAGTAGTTCATTAACATTTTTCTTGGCGTGAATTATGGGTAATACGCTGAGAGACTTTTGAGAGCTACGTTAGAATAATAAATGCAGTGTACAAAGTTTAATGACGTCAGAGTTTTGCAGACAGTTTGTCTGAAAAGGTTGCCTTTTTGGAATGAAACACTATAATTGTAAATTTTTCTGTAAAACTTAAAAAATGAGCAATAATAAGTAATAGGAAATTTATCACTTTAAATAATTAGTGCTTCAGTCAACTTTGTTAGAAATAGGTTTTGGGAAGTACTCGCATTTTTAGAGTTCTTGGAAGATGAAACTTTGCAAGACTGTGATATAGCGTGTTTTTTTTAGAGGTTCACAACATTGAGTTTGACAACACTGCTTTATCTGACAACCCATTTAACAGCTGATAGCTAAATCTGGTTTGACATTTTATTATGGATAGATTTTGTTCTCCGTTGATGCCCATTTTTGGAAGAATGGAATAAATACGTAAATAAGCAAAATTCTCGCATTGAAAGTGAAGATAATCCTGTCATAAAATTTTCTATCAATGAAAGCCATTTCATTAATATTAATAATATATTTATTTTTTTTTTATTATGATTTAAATTTGTGTAACTCTAAAAAAACACCATTTATAAAAGAAAATAAAGCTCTTTTTTTTGAGATAAAGTAAATTTTTAAATATCGTTAGGAGTGTACATTTATCAAAGAAGTTTTTAAGAGAACTGCAAAAAACTTTAAAGTTATGGCTTTAAAAATTCTTTCTTGACACATCGTAATAAAAAGCACGATTTGTAGTTGGGATGTACCTATTGTTGTTCAATATTTCGGGCGTTCGGACTGTAAAAGAGATATATTGCCTATAAGCTAAAAAAAATATTGGGGTTTACTTCGAAGCCGCAAAATTAAATGTTTGAAAAAAGGAGGCCTATGTGAAATATTGCAAATTAAAAGTAATTAATGAAAAATAGTATAAACATTTAGGTACAGTCTAACTTTGCTACAACAAACTAGTTTAATGCATTTTGCCATAGTAAGCTTTTTTTTAAGTAGACTTATCGTATAATCTTCCTATTACAAATTTTCTATATAACAAACCATTTTCTGCTTTCTATATTACTAATTGAAAATAAATATTAGAACAAATTTACTGACAAAAAAGGCCAAAATCGTTTTGCCAATTTCTATTCACTATTTTTCTGCGATTTCTAAATATAATAATTCATTTTTGTGGAAAGCGTTTGACAATTTGTTGCTATATAAAATCAGGTAGAATGAGATTTGTGATTAAGTGTAAATACCAAAAAAAAAAAGACTCGAAATCCGAGACGATGTGGCCACGTGCTGAAAAAGGCCTGGATCTTAGGAATCATAAGAGGGTGGAAAACTAAACTGTTGGTGCCTGAAGATGCGGCAAGTGTATTCGTTGATTAATATCTAATATTCCCAGCTTATTTGAGACTTTAAGTTCCTTAAAAATCGGGAACCAATCCTATATATATATATATAAGTTGAAAAGTCCTTCAAGGAATAGAGGGCCAAACATTTGTTTAATTTAGTGCCAGTTCTTTCCTAGACTTTCCTTGAGAATTCTACGCGATTGGAGTTCGAGTTAGGACCGACTCAGTATTTTTCAATTTTTCAAGTAGTGTACCATTATCCAGTCAGTGTACAGCAATTTGTGTTAACAAAGTTTTGGTGTACAATTTAGTCAATGTACAGTGAATGAAAACATTTGAAAAAACTGAGTAATTGCATAAAAAACTAAGAGCTCGAGAGCCATGAAAAAGATAGAATTAAAGAAATTGCAGAGCACTGTCTACCAAATTTGAGTACCGCATAGTTACTGTACAGTAAAATAAAGTTACAAATATAGATCTATAATGTATATTATATTATTTTTTAATCAACTTTGTACAAGCCGTACAGTACCAGGCAAACAAAAAGATTTCTTTCAGTGTACTGAGTAATTACTCAAATACTTCATAAAGCCAGCAAAGATTTCTATTGCTCCAAACAGACTTCAATCACAATGCTAAAAAAAAATGTACTACAACAAAATATCATTATTAATTGCTAAGAAAGAGTTTGTTGGCACAACTTGTAAAAAATCACACGAATAGACTGGGTCTTGAGATCAAGAACCAGCCAAAGATACAAGTTTTGGTTTTGAGGGTTTGTCAAACAACCAAAAAAAAAAAAATGCTGCAGGCCAAGAGCAATAACCAATTTTTGTATAAGCCATTGACAGATAATGGAAATTTTATGAACCAATACTCGAGGGCGCGTCTATAAAAGTATCTAACATAAGTATTGTCATTTGCATAGATATACTTTATATACTCTTTATATATTATTAAAAATCGCGCAAGTGTAGCCAACACATTGAAGGTTGAACTCTAGTTATGACCGTTGAACTGTTATACATATATATATATACATATAGAGTATATATATAGTAACAATGTTTAAATAAGCATTACTTTGTCTAGAGAGAGAGCGAGTAAGACGTTTTTAGACGAGTATCAAGGCTGCGCTGTTAATATATTCCATTCATATTATATGTTATTATATGCACATTATGTACTATGTATAACTACAGAGAGCCGTTCAAGTCGAGATGGTGACTGAGAAACAAGTTACCAACAATTGGCAAACAAAAACGCTTTGGCACTTGAGACAAAACGGTTTAGAAGTTAAATACAACTCTCTGCTGCCATGTCTGGCCGGGCTTTAATGGACAAAGTGTGACCATCCTTTCAGTTCTAAATGGCCATTAACAAAGGCCACAAATCTTATGTATGTATAGTACATAGTATGTACATAGTATAAAGTATGCAATGTAAAGATAAACAGACTCGTTGTCGGTCCAACAACAGCAAATGTCAATGTCAGGCAGACCATAAACTCGTAAAAAAAAAACAAAAAAAAAAAAATAAAACATAAATAACTGCATCAAGGCTTAGTCGGTAGCTGCGATTAAATCGCATCTAGAAGCTATATTTACATACATAGTACAGATATATATACAAAAAAAAATCTTGAGCTGAGTCATTTTAAAGCTAACAAAAGCTTGCAATAAGTTGTCTATAATAAAAAAAAATATATATATACTTCGTTTAATAATTTGTTTATACTAAATACTTCAAAACAGCTGCTTGAAAAAAATAAAACAAAAGACGAGTACACAAAAAAAAACCTGTAGAACTTGACTCTAAACTTTAATGTCTCAAGACTGATAAGCCAGCAGCAGATATAGGGTGTCATCAAAAGTCTGCTCGATATTAAAATATCAAATTACATTTAAAAACGAAAAAAAATCCGACGCACTGGATCAACCTTGACAACAGATGCAAAAGACATTTAAGACTAAGTACTTTTAGGAAATTCAAATTTAAGTACTTATAGAAAAAAAGACAGTTGTGCTCACGTAGTCACTTAGAAGTCCGAAGCATATTGCAATTAGAAATCTTTAGTTAACAGACATTTCTGAAATATTTTTTATTTATAAGAATAACAGCTGCATAGAGGTTACGCCATGCGGTCAGACATACAGGCCTTAATTCCTAGAAAATACTTGCACAATCGCAGGGGAATTGGATTCTCGATTTCGCTGGCTGTCAAACTTATTTGGTTTAAAAATTAAGACATGATAAGTTTTTTTCGATGAGTGCAAATAAATCATGATTTTAGGATATATAAAATTTAGTGAGTACGCATAAGGATTTGTACATTTATTTATAATTTAAAAATGGTTATAGTTATGATATCGATAAATATTGCATGTTTTACCGATAACACATCGGATTGAAAATAAGCTATAAAAATAAAGTGAATGCGATTTGGCTTTCGAATATACAGATTTTTAAGGTATAGATGTTCTCGATTTCGCTTTTATATACAGTTTATAATATTAATAGGTAATTTTTTGAGTGGTTGCTGTTCTGGTATTCGCTTTCGATCAAAGCTTTTCGTTTTGAAACTGACATGATTCTAAAAAAAAAGAATTTTATGGTGTTCTAGATTCGATTTTAAATTTGTGAAATCATCTTTTTCTACATTCGCTAAACAATTTTTATTTTAAATACACCATTTAAAAATGGTGATGGATATTGCATGCCTTAACGATAAGATATCGTAATGATAGTAAGTTTAAAGCAAAATATTTACAGTTCTTGATTTCGTTTGCGATCAAGCTTATGTTGAATTTTAAGTCCCTTTTTATGATGGTTTTTTTTTTTTAAACCTAATTTGAAAATGATGGGAACCCAGCAAGCTTCCAAAAATTATAATTGAAGACTTGGTCAAAAAAAAGACACTGATAAAGATCTCGCTATCAAAATTTTTCGACTAGCCGAAAATAATTTGTTTAAGATAGAATTTTTACTTCGGTTTATATAAGTCCTCTGAAGTTGAAACAACCCAGAATCTTCGACCTGCTCTTAAGAGAATTAAGCCAAATACTTGATTTCCGCTTGGGAATTACTCTTTTCTTTAGTAAGTTTTCATTTAGAAACAAATTAATTTTTTAACCCTCTCTGTATGCAATTTGTTTTCGCATAGTCGGAACTAGTCTTTTATTTGTTAAAACCTTAAAACTCTTGGAAATATACATACATATAAATATGTACGCCTACTCTCATTCCTATATTTAGAAACTACTTGTTTCTTTATTTTGCTTTAATTTTGGAACTTATCATACCAATTTCTTTAAGAAGTTTTAGCACTACTTTTTTCTTAAGTTCATTTCGAGGATGCTTTCTTTACTTTTTGTTTAATTAGGAACTACAAGTTCATTTAGTTGAGGAGCTACTATTTCGCTTTGGAACTACTTGTTCTTTTAGTTAAATAGTACTTGTTCATTTAGTTATGTGCTACAAGTTCCTTTAGTACGTAACAGCTACCTCATTTAGTTAGGAACTACAAGCTCTTATAGTTGGGAAATCACTTACACATATAGTTACAAGGTTCTTGTTCCTTAAGTTGCTCTTGACTTTCTAAGTAATCCTTCCATTTCTTTGAATTATTTTAGATTCTTTAGAAGTAACTATAACTTCCTTTTGCATGCAACTGCTTGAATTGGGGAACCACTTTGTGCTGTTAGTTACAAGCAACTTAATCCTTAAGTGGTTCTTGACTTTGCAAGTAATCATTTCCTTTGTTTGAATTAAATAAGATTCCTTAGAACTAATTCTTCCTTTAGTTGCTTTTATCGATGCCTCTCTTGTTCACTTTGGAACCACTCCTTAGTTTAATTTTAAACTTCTTGCTTTAGTTATATATTCTACAAGTTCCTTGACTACGGAACTACACGTTCCTTTGGTTAGCAAACACAAGTTCCATTAGTAGGGAACCATTCATTCCTTTAGTTCGCAAACACAAGTTCAATTATTTTGCGATTCACCTGAATCTATTATTAGTAACAACTTTTCGGTAAGTTCTTTTTGAATTTGAAGTAATCGACATTTTAATTCAATATTTTGAAGATGTTTTAAAACTACTTTTTTCGTTACTTCCTTCCTTGGTTGTTTTTCTTTTTCGTTTAGGGTCAAATTAATAGTTTAGTAAGTCCTTAAGTTATGAACTATAAGTTCGTCTAGTTGGGAACTGTTCGTTGCTATAGTTAGAAACTACTTGTGTCTTAAGCAAATCCTTTCGTGTAATTTTTTTTTTTTTAAGTTTCGATTTACTAGTCTCTAAGTTCCTGTTGTTAATGCAGTTTTTTTTTTGACTATGGAGCTATTAGCTTTTTAGTTGGCAACTATTTGTGAGTTCCTAATGTTAAGACTAAATCTTCGCTCTTTTTAGACTGAGAAACTAATCTTTGTTTAAAAAAATAAAACTTTAACATTTATGAAAAGCAATTCCGAACAGAAAGTACTTAAGGAACTTTTAAAATAAATAAATATTATTCCAATTCATTAGCGAGCACGCTCAAATTCTTTATGCCAAAAAACCTTGAAAATAGTTTAAACGAACTTAAACCCCTACAAATCATTTGGCTTTTCCTATGACTAATTTTTTTAAACAAAAAGAACTTATAGTTCATTAGTTCACTTTTATATAGTCTAAGTTTTTATTAGTCACAATAATTGCATCTATTGGCTATAACGAGCTACGACTTAAACACGTTTTTATGCTTGATAGAAGGCTAATATTCAAACGGCCGGCCCACATTATTTAATATTGGTCAAAACCACGACGAGTAGTATGCAAAATGCCACTAATGGTAATTTAATAATCAATTTATTTCTACACATTTTCAATGTTTTCACGCATTTTATCGAATTTTTATTATTTTCAATAACACTTGGTTTGGCATTAGAACCAACAAGGTTGTTAGTTTTACGCAGAAGGTCTTAAGGGTCTCTAAGACAAGAAACACGTACCAAAAACGCAAGTACATACTCTATAAATACAGATATCATTTGTAGTTATCGTTAGGACTGACCTATGCTAACGATACGAAAAAATAAAAATCATTACATTACAAAACGATTGTATCTTTTATTGTGTGGGATTGTAGTTTTGAGCGCGTGCCAAGAAAATTGAACAGACCAACATAATAAGTCAGTAAAGTGTTGTAGTTAAAGGTAACAATTGCACTCAAAGGTACTACGACCCAATTTTAACCGGTTTTTTATTTGGTTTTTTCTCCTTTTTTTTGTATATTTTTTTTTATTTATTTGTCGATTGTATTTCTTGAGCGTCAAACACATTTAGCGGCTTTGCGGCTGTTGCCAACGTGCATATGTTTGTTGGCTTGTTTGTTTGGCTTACAATGTTGCCCAGACTCATGTTGCTTAGACTCATGTTGCCCAGACTCATGTTGAGTTTTAATTATGAAACAAACCTAATTAGCCTAGCCTTAGGCTGTTATCAACACGCCCCTACTGTCATATTAAAAACAACTAATTAGCCAAAAATGTTGCAGGAACAAGTTGATAAAAAAAAGAAAACGTTTATTTACTAAATTTAGACACTTTCTCTTGAGAAAATTTAAAACTCACAAATACCAAACTTTACAGCTTTAGATAGTTACTAACATATATGGTCTAAAGTTAGCACACAATCTGACACCCAAGTTGGCCCACTGTGCGCTGGTTCAAGCCCATTTATGTGCAAATTTATACTACTCTAAGCTCTTTTGGTTTGCTAAAATGACCAGACAATGTGGTCAAAAAAACACACACACTCAAACAGATACAAAACCCCCCAAAAAATACACACACATACACAACACATGCTAGCTAAATGAGTTTGGCTTTGATTTTGGGCCATGATTTAGGTCATTGCACAATGGTAACAAGAGCAGAGAGACTAAATTTAGTGGCTACAAAGCCAACCCAAAAAACGCACACTCGAAAATTAAACTGAAACCCACTGACAACAACAACAGCAACAAAAACAACTACCAACAATAGCAACAAAAACGCCCCAAAAAAGTTTAACCGCCTGCCACAGATTTCCACAAAAAAAAATAAAAAATCTTGAATAGTAATTTTTACTCCACAAATTTACTCATATAAGCAAATGACCTGGAAAACTTTATCACGCGCTTATAACGAGTGCCCAAAACTTTAAATGAATGGTTTCTATTTCTATTCATTTGATACGCGAAAAGCTTTTGAGATCGAAAGTTGAAAAGTGAATATTTTTGCGAAATTCATGACATAACATATATAATAGAATTCTTTTGCATTGGTCTAAGAATTTAAAGATTCTAATATATTAAGAGAAGAACTGCAGATTAGATGTGCACCAAAAGAGCTATCATCTGCTTGGTTCGACTTGTAGAGGAAATCTTTCATGGTGGAAATCTTTCAAATCTTTCTTGCTGAGTGAGAGTCTGCAGATTAAAGACTGACAAAATATTAAAGTAAGCTGGGGTCGAATAATTGATATCGTCAACGTTCCTCAAGTCACGCCTACTCAATAGAACCATGAAACTCCGAATATATAAAACAGTGAGAAAATTAGATAAAGGCCTTCTAGAGAGGACAGAGAGAAAATCTTTAGGACGAATTATTGGTCCGATAAAGACAGATTCTAATAATTACCGAGTTCGCACAAACAAAGAGCTACGGGAGATACGGCAAACCCAATTTTGAAAAAAAAAACCTTTAATAAACCAGTTGGAAGAAGTGTAGTTAGGCGTTTCCGATCATGTTGGATTAATGGAGTGAAAGATGATCTGGAAAAATTAAACATCCTAAACTGGGAGCAAGCTGCAAAGGATAGTGATTATTGGGGGATTATTGTTCGAAAGGCAAAGCTGTAGCGCAAACGATGATGAAGATTCAGAATATTATAGAAAGCTGGGGTAAAGGTTGAAAGGCTTTGGGAACAATAAAAGATTGGTATCTATTTATAACTCAAGAACGGCTGGACCGATTTTTATGATTTTTGATTTTTCCATCAGGGAAATGCCAACAAAATGGCAAATCAACAAAGTATTTCGAAACATTATTGGCTAACAATTACAATTGTAATAAATATTCGGAAGTTCTTGTGGAAATCACTGAAACTTCACTGATTCCAATTCATATCCATTCAAAAATCAACTATTTATTTGCATAGCTCTAGGCAAAACCAATTAAAGTTTGTCTCGGTAGCTGCCATAAGCTTATAAGCCAAGCAAAGTTCAAAGGTTCTCATTCCGAGAACTCCCATGAACTCAACCGATATGTTAATTAAGTTTAAAACTTATAACTTAATTCGCGAATCTTCAGCAAGACGATTAAAAAATCAAAAGGCCATTGTCTGTTTATTTGTGAGCCTGAATACAGACAACGAAAGATTTTAAATGTACAAAAAATAAAGTTTATGACAAGTTGCTTAATGGAAGGGATGCAACCTTCGGGTCAGGAACCCATTAAATTTGACTGGAATTTGTGAAAATGGTTTTTTTCCGAAGTGAATAGCTCTCATTCGTGTGGCTTATATAATGTAAAACCTTCTGTGATCCCGACTCAAGCATTCTCACTCGAATGAACGCTTTAAAAATTTAAGAGAGTACAGTGAATTTTATTGTCAGAATTCGTGAAGGAGGCGAAAACCTCTACTTTCATTCCCTATCAGACGCAAATTTATTAAAAACGGCCAGGGACCCCTTCAGAAATTAACGAGGGTGCAGTGGATGACAATGGCAGAATAAGAGCAGGAAGACTTCTACTTTCAATTCTTATTACTAAGACACATTACCTATCAGAGACAAAGTATTTAAAAAAAAAACGTCCAGGGACCCCGCTAGAAATTAACAAGATGTCAAAAATATGAACAGGATGCAGGGGGCTGATACCTATAGTTTCAATTAAAAATTATTTTGTTAGTAAATTTTCAGTAGAGTGAAGCATTTCCCATCAAAAACAAATTAATTCAAAAAAACGTTCAGGGATCCTATCAGAAATTAACGAGAGTGCAGAATGCGAGCAGGAGGCGGATCCCTATGATTTCAATTAAAAATTATTTTGTTACTACATTTCCAGAAGCAGTCGCCATGAAGAACAAATTAGTTAAAAAATCGATTCGGGGACCTCGCCAGAAATTAATGAGAGTACAGAGGATGTAATAGTCAGAATGAGAGCAGAGGGAGGAGACGCAAATTTTCAATTGAAACTTATTTCATTATTAGATTTCCATTCCAGAGAAACATTTCCCAACAAAAATAAATTAGTTTAAAAAAACTGTATTGTGAACGAGAAACACATTTTCTTCCGTTTCCCAGTGGTTGGTTTGAAAAGCTGGAAAAATTGTGGTAAACATCATTGTAAGTATTAGAAACAAAATTACTTTAAAATTTAAATAATGGTCTTTTAATCGATTCAAAAATATCTTCGCATAAGATGACCAGAAATTTCAAAGCAAATAAAAATTTCCTCAACATCCTTACTTCCGTTAGCGTGACGATTTTATAATCATTTCACTACTAAAAGCTCATTTGAGGAGCTCCAAAGGGCAGTCCACCAGATTTTAAGCATTATAATACAGAAGGAATCGCCATATGCTGAGCTTAAGATAGCAAAAGATTTAAAAACAGTCGATACCTTTAGTTAGTTCTAAGTGGTACTCATCTTTTGGCATGTAAATCACATAGTTAAGCAAGTTACAAATATGTGCAGAGAGTTCTGGCCAAGAGCTCTCAAGATTAATGCCAATAAAAAGGGCAGACGGTAGCTTTTAATCTGACAAGGGCCATAATATTAAAATTATTTAGAAACAATACAAGAAGCTATGTCTGGAGCTAAGACTCTTGGCCGTAATATGACCAAGTAGCCAAAGCTTGCAAAGCCTGGAGCCCTAAAGACCTGGTTAGAAGAGCTCACGATTACAGCAGCATTGAAGGGGAACAGTGTTGGGAGACGAAACAAAAAGGCGCGTCTTAGAGATGTAGTCTGTCTGCCACACACATTGCGCTACAAGAAGCAGATATTGTAAAGGTGATCATGACTCAGCTCCAGGCTCTTAAAAGATACAGATCAATACAGCAGCCCTTTTTTTAAGTACCTATTTTATATGGGAAAAGTGGCAGTAAAATAGATTTTAGTTTCATAGTCACAGCCATTTGTTTTAAAGCCTGTAAAATGCTACACTTTGTCTGGAGTAGATGTAACTTAGGCAAGTCTACATTGTCTAGACAGCTTTAATGTTATTTAAGGGCCATAACTTAGAGACCCATCCCTATTGAAATAAAAACGAAACCTTGAACTTTGACAGTGCAATAAAAAAAATCTAAAGAGCGCTCAAATCGTTTAGAAAACAAAACAATTATGGTTAGTACAATGTAAATAAAAAAATATGTCTAAAAATAAATAAGAGTAGCTTATTTATGACCAACTAATATCATCGTAAATATTTATTTAAATTGCAAATATAATAAAGATCTTTGATACGCTCAAAAGTCTCAAAAGATAACACAACAAAACTAACAAAGTAATAACATAATAAACAATAAATTGTAATCCTCATTTCACTTAACTTTTGAAGTTAAACGCAATTTTCATGTGTTTCCAAGTAAATATCTGCATCTTTATCGCTGTTTGACTGGTACTGGCTGACTCTGGAGGCGCTGCTCTGTTTGGGGAACCAACTGACTGACTGACTGAGTGACTTGAGTGGAAACATGAGTCACGTTCAGGAAATTTATGGTACCAAGCCTTAACAGCCAAACTGTGACGTTGCTTTAAAGTAGCAAAAAACAAATAACAAGTGGGTTGATTGCACAAGGTATAGGCGACTATGATATACACTGTAATTTCACACTTTAATCATTTTCGCAAAGTAAAGAAAATTTTGAACACAAAGTTGCGTGACAAGAAAAATCACATTAAAATTAAATTAAAAAACAAAACAAATTAAAATAATGTAAAAAATTAAAAAAAAATAAATAAAATTAAAAAATGTAGCAATAAAACTAAAAAAAGAGTAAATAAAAATTCGAAAAAAGCAGATAAAATTAAAAGAAAAAAGTCAAATAAAAATAAAAAAAAGGAAATAAAGAAAGTAAATAAAAAAAATCCAATTAAAAAAAAAAAAAATAAAATCCAATTAAAAAAAGAAATCCAATTTAATCAATATAAATAATAATGAAATTAAAAAAAAAGTAAATAAAATTAAAAAAAAAGAGTAAATAAAATAAATTCAAATAAAATAAATCAAGTATTTTCGATACTTTTTTCGAAAATATATTAATAGTAAACTTTTTAGCTGATTTTTGGTAAATAATCACCTTAATCTAAGATAAAAATACTTTATATTAATATCTTTTACTTTTATTTAATTATATTATAAACTTAATCAATATTACGTATTTGTCATGTCATATGAACCTCCTAAAGTTCAATGATAAATGCTATGAGGCAAATATTTCAGATCTACTTTTCATAAGCTTGTTATAAGCACCTTTTATACTCATTTTAAGATTATTTTTATCCTAATTTAAGTTCACAATGTTTTTTAAACAAAATTTATCAGAAGATTTGAGCTTCATTTCTCAAAAAACTAATGCTATTCAGCAAAGATTTTGGGACTTAGAAACCAAATACTTGAAATAAGTTCTGAATTCCATATATGTTATTAGGATTTTTTTCTTGGACGCATTTTGGATTTATTTCTTTTCTAGAACAAAATAGTTGGATTTTATTCTCAGTGTATTTTTAGAGATTATTTTTATTTCAAAATGTATTTAGAATATGAATGCTTATTCCTCAAAACTTTGGTGCTTATTTCTCTTCTTCTTATATTCCTCAGAAAAGAATTTGATACTTAAAACTTCCTGAACAAAAAAATATAAATGAAATATCCGGTTTTTGGGTCTTAGATTTGGTCATATATGAAGTTACTAAAAGATTTTGTCATCTACGAATAGAAGTTCTGTAGATCGAATAAAAGATATAGATGCAATCTAAAAATTATTCGGGAAAGGAAAACTTTGAAAATGTAGACTCTAAAACGCACTTTGTGATGATTTTTTTCTCAGTGTAACTTACAAATATTCGGTTTTGGTGGCTCCTAGATTAAGTTTGGTCATTCCCAACGGATTTTATCAATCTTCGTATAGATGTTCTGTGGATCTAATGATAGATATGGATGCAATTTGAACAAATTAGATTCGGGGAAAGGAATAGCTACACTTGAAAATCTACACCGCAAAATGCACTTTGTGATGAAATTTGATGAGCCTATATCGGTTCGAATTAGACAGTCTCGGACAGACAGACGATGTGCATAGAACATGCAAACAGCCGAACGAACATGGCTAAATCGATTTCATATCCCCTCTCATCATTTTGGAATAAAGTTTGTGGTTTCAATAACTTCTAGTTATTATACCAAAAAATCTTGCCCAACAACTTAATATACCCACATATAGGGTATTAAAAAAATGTATATATACATTTTATACTCAAAACAAAAAAGTAATGGAAAAAAATATAACTACCGCATATGCTTGTTTTTATTTCTCTCTTTTTTTGTGTAGCTCAGCTGGTTTTTACTTAATTATATTAATATTGTATTATTCGAACGTATACTAAGTCTTAAGTCAAGTCAATTGCTGTAGACATTCGATAAACGAAAACAAGTCAATTTATGGCAAAGAATAATGACAATAATACTCAAGTACAGTACTCACAGATGGAACAAAAAGTAGCAGCACAAATACAGTGAAACAAGCTACAGAAAAATCGAGCAAAATATGTGCAAAATAATGCAATTTGTTCAAGTCACGTAAGTTCCAAATTGATATGGTTCGGAGCAAAAAAAAAAAAAAGAACTAAAATAAATTCTGTATAAAAAATTTTAAAACTAAGCTTAAGCACATGAAAATAATGGCAAGACTGGGGGTAATAACGAATCTATTATATGGACAGCTTGGTATTGGTATATATCGTTTTTCCCTTTGGTTTATTCTCAGAAACGGAATGACGAAATGACGTTGAGTTAATGGCCATAAAGGCGTAAATAAAGTGTACAAAATGCTAAAATGTGCATTCTGGCACATAATTAAGATAACGCTAAATAAAAACCAAAAGCGAAACCGTCTTGAAAAATGAAATTAACTCAGCCGAGGACGTAGTAAAATTGACGGGATAGTTTTAGTATGCATTTTTACACTAGTCAACAGTGTTTTTGAGGCGCTACAATTTAGTTATCGGTTTGCAATGAACGCGTAGGGAAGACTGAATTTCCAGTTGTGTTCCAGGTTTATTCAAGTGTTGGGTTTGTTATATTTGAAAACATAAAACTTTCCCAAAACATGGAGTACAAGCAAGTTTCGCATTTACTTTTGTTTACTAATTTTAATGTTTACTTGGTATCAACCCATTTAAAAATTTTATTCGCAAACAATAACACAAAAAAATAAAACCAAGTCAATATCTCAAATGTCGCCCCAGTTTAAGTGAAACCTACTTCTACTCGTTCTAATCGTTAAAAACAGTGTTGCCATACCAAGCAAAACAGATCATTTTTCTTCGTTGACATTAAATACTATACATCGATAGCCACTCAAAAATGGATTGTATTTGCATTAAGTCGTCTTGTAATAAAACTTTGAAAATGTTATTCAAAAATAATTATTTTCTGACCACAATTTTAAAGATCCCTCGGCACAATCAGATCTTTAGGTTAGAAGTGCAGTTTTCCCAACCACATTATTGAGACATCCATATTGTTTTGTTAAGTTTTTGGTCTACATCGATAGCCACTCAAAAATCGTTGACATTAAATACATCGATAACCACTCAAAACTGATTTGTTTCTTTTTATGTATTGAGCTGCCTTGTCATAAAACTTTGAAAATTTTATTAAAGAATGATTATTTTCTGAGCAGAATTTTAAAGCTACCTTATCTATAAGTTCGCTTTGCAGCTTTCCCAACCATATTATTCAGATTTCCATATTGTTTTGTTTAACTTTTGGTCTACTATACTGCCTTAATTAATTTTATAATTATTTCCGTATTTTTGTATTACATTCGCTTTTTGGCAACACAAAACAGTGAGTAATGGCAAATTTCTCCCAAAGTGTACGTGATATCGTTATTACAAAAGGCATACCCAAACCCTTTATAAGAAACAAAAGCCCCTTACACTCCTAAGAAAAAACAACAAATTATTGTTTTTTTTTGGCTTATTGAATGGAGTTAACGCTTAAAGTGCTCTTACGTCAAGTAATTTCTTATAGAAGTTAAGCTACTTAAGAAGCTATTGTTTATATTACACTGATCAAAAGTGCGTTTGTTGATCCCGAATTTACAGTGCTTTCAGATCACTTATAAAGTTGTTTCTGGTTTTTCGAACAGAGCCTTTTCTACCTTATTTTGTTATTGGATTCTACCGAAAGTGGGAAATGCTTCTGTAATGTTCTTACACTAATCATATATAATCATATGGAATATTGCAGATTTCTCAAAAACTTAACGTAATACTCTTCCTAAACAGGGAGTTGCTTATAAGGGTAAAAAACGCATTTATGAGTGAAGTCAAAGAAATTTCCGATTTTCTTAAATTAATTAATTCATTTTATTTTTGACTTCAACTTAATAAAAATAATGGTAATGAAATCTTCCATCTTTCAGCCTATAGAATAAAATTTCTTTATAGATACAATTTCATTCTATTTAAAAAAGCTATTTGATTGAAATTTTAAAGAAATATAATTTTAAACAAATCTTTTAAAAATTGATTTGGGGAATTAAGGATGTACTTCATGTCTTTTTTTACACATATTTTTTTGAAATCTACTGTGTAAAAACAGAATTAGGATTACTTCTTCAATTTCTTATTATCATTTTGATCTTTAGATTAGAAAATTTAAGGAATTTTCGATTCTTATCAACCTTTTCAAAAATTACTCAATTTCGACTTTAAATTAATAAAGTACAATATTTTTTGGTGTTATCAATTTAAAATTCAAATTCCACCATTTTTTTTTTCTTTTTGCTCTCAATTTCCGCTTCATATCAAAAAAATATTTTGCCGTTTCTTAACTTTTTCTATAAATCAAGAAAGTAAAATATTTTCGCCTGATCTCAATTTTGACCTTATATCAGAAAACGAATTTTCTTCGCCGGCACTCAATTTTGACTTTAAATTACATAAAATATTTTCGATTGTTTCCTAAAGTAAGCTTTAAAAAAAAAACGTCAAATCCAAGAATTATATTATTTTCGTCAAAAAAATTAAATATTTTGCCGGTTCTAAATTTTTTCTTTAATCAAGAAAGTAAAATATTTTCGTCTTTTCTGAATTTCGGCTTAATATCAAAAAAGAGAAGTAAATCTCTCACCGGCACTTAATTTTGATTTTAAATCACATAAAATATTTTCGACTGTTTCCTAAAATAAGTTGTGAATAAAAAGATCTGAATGCCAAATTTATTTCAAATATCTTTACAAACAAACAAAACACATCGAATTTTGTAAAAAAATAAGTGTTTTTGGACCGATTGGTCCTATGGCAGCTATATGATCTAGTCAAACGATTTGGATTAAATTTAGTACAGTGTTTAGGAACTATAAAATACTCACGAATGTCAAATTTGTCCCAATATCTTAACAAACAAACGAAGCACAACAAATTTTGTTCAAAAATCGATTTTTTGGAAGATCGGACCTATTGGAGCTATATGATATAGTCAACCGATTTTGTTCAAATTTGCAATTGTTTAAGTGGCCCGAAAAATTTCAAACGCCAAATCTGGTTACGATATCTTTATTAGAAAACGAAATATAGCGAATTTTTCATCTAAAAAAGTTATTTTGGCCGATCGGTCCTATTGGAGCTATATGATATAGTCAACTGATTTTGATCAAATTTGGTACAGTGATTGGGAACTATGAAAAACTTTCTGAATACCAAATTGGTTACGATACTTCATAAACAGAACGAGTTATTCATCTAAAACGCTTTTTTTTTTGTCGAGGTCGTCTCAAACACCCCCATGGGAGCTAATAAATGATCCTCGATATCAAAAAAATAAAATGAATTTGCCTCCTAATAATATGGGATCTAATGTGAAAGTTTGGTAACTCTAGCTCTTACCATCTCTGAGATCTAGGCGTTCACAACAGACAGACGGACAGACGAGCATGGGTATATCGACTTCTCTATTCACCCTGATCATATTTTAGGTAATAATTTGGAGTGTCTCGACGTCTCCTTCTATATGTTACATACATTTTCGGCTTCCACAAACTTAATATACCCTACTGGTACCATACGGTAAAAGGGTATGAAAAAAAAAATATCTGATTCTTCATTGGACCTATAATCGAAGAAATAAAATATTTGCATTCGGATTCGACTTTCAATCCAAAATAAATGTTATTTGCGCTTTATCTAAATTTCGATTTTAAATCAAAAGAAGTAAATAATATTTTGAACTGTTTTTAATCTTCAAACTTCAAATCAAACAAGTAAAATATTTCCTTCGGTTCTTAATATCGACTTCTAATCAAAAAATTTTAATATTTTGAAACAAGTAAACTATTTTCGTCTGTTCTCAAATTCAACTACAAATCAAAAAAGTGTTATATTTTCAGGTCTTTTCGATTTGATATCGACTAAACGATTTCAAGATTCAGTTTATTACAAATTTCATTTCATCAAGTTTAAAACTAGTATTTTTCGGCTTCGATGTGCATTCATAACTTGTCGAGTTTGACAAATTGCAATCGGAAGAATCATCAGAGCTGTCACCATTGTTTGGCATTTGCTCAAAATGAGATAACAACCTAAAATGCTCCAAGTGGTAAGAACTCTTTTTACCATTTATTTACAATGACCCCAAAACGTGTCTAAGATGTCTATGCACGTTTACATAAGTATCGGTGCTCATGAAATAATTGCTTTGTCTGCAAAGAGCATACCAATAAAAACAAAAAAAAAACCTGACTTGCGACAGCTAAGACAATCGGAATTTTAAGAAATGCGGCGAGTGCTTCGGCATTATACTCCTTAAGGTATATTTTGCATCCAATCGAATAAGAAAAAAACTGCCAAAAACAACGATTCATATACAAAAGCCACAACACGAAACAGCAAAAGAAAATAGAAAGTTCTGCGTCTGCCACAAAGTATTTTATAAGGCGGCAACCAAAAAATATACACAAGTTATATACCATATACCTGTCATATTTATATATGAGTAGTATATAAAGTATATAGCTGCATGTAGGTGATTTATGGCTGCCGCTTTCTGTTAGAAAATTTTCATTACCTTTTTTTATATTTCTAGAGGTGGCATGACTTTTTGTTGCAGTGTAGAGGCTGCTTAGAATAATGTTTAATGCCAACAAAGCGCACAGTCGCGGCCAAATGTATGCCAACACATGTTGCTGGTAGTAGTAGGTTAAGGCGCCTGCGCCGCTTTTAGCCGCTTCAATAAATGCAAGCCAACAATTTTCAAAGCCAATTTGATTTGGTTTGCTGTTATTTCTTTTGTTTCAAAACCAAAGACAACAAAAGATACACACAAACTTGTTCATTACGTTCGATTTTTTATTTTGTATTTTTTTTTTTTTTTGTTGTATTTTTATTTTATATACATATGCATGTATTAATTTTTTTTCAGCTCTATTGTTGGCTTAAAGATCGCGAACTGAGTTTAAGGTAGTGGCTCGTTTGGAGCTGCAAAAAACTAGTTGTTGTAGATCTTGGACGGAAATGGCACAAACTATTTGGTTACAAGCTTTGTTTTAACAATTTTCACTCAAGAGTTACTATTTGTTTAAAACATTTTCACAAGAGAACTTTTTAACGCTTTAAACGCTTGAGATACTTTTCATTTGGTTGTTGTTGTTATTTTTGTATGCGTTTTCTAAAATCGTGTTAACGCGTTTTTCACCTTCCGTTTAGACGTCCGTTTTGTGCACCGCTTCGCAGACAACTGATACGTTTATGAAATTTTTATGGAAAGGTTTTTATACGTCAAAATACGTATACGACGTAAAAAAAAAGCATTTAACTTTGCCTCTTGGTCTGGCTCTGTGCAGCTGGCCGTCTTGCTTTTGTTTTGACTGTATGCGTATGTATCTATGTGCCAATTGAGCCCAGCTTTTCGCTCAGCTGTGTCTCTTAAGACGCCTCGTGACGTAGACAGCTCTTATACTGTGCTGTGGCTTCAACACTTTTTTAAGCCCACACTTTGCTTTACTTTACCTCAAAACCCGCTTAAAACAGCTGTTTGCTCGCTGCCCACAACAGCTGCAGCAAACGCACAACTCTCTTAAAATTCTCTCTTTGGCGCGCTCTTAACTTTAGTTCACTCGAAGATAAATGACTTAACTTATTAAGTGCTTAAAACTTTGTACAAAATAATTATGACAACAATTAGTCATAAAGTGCGTTGATTGCAAAGATCACAGCGTATTTAAAATGATAAATATCTTGTTGTTGTCATCGCTGTTGTTGTTGTTGTTGTTTACTAATGTTTACAAAATGTCAAGTTGTTTTAATTTGTTTATAAATAACATAAAAAATATATTTATTTATAATTTTGCTTTTCACACCGTCAAACGTCAGATCAATCGTTGCATTTTAAATGCCAACTTGTCTTCTTGTGAACGCTATTGAACTCGTAACTGATAAAGAATGCTTTAAACATTTATAATAAATCGTTTTTAAGTTTAGGAGGCAGCGGAATATTAATCGAACTCTAGAGCCAACAACTTACTAACATTTATTTAGTGATTTATTCGCAGTCTGACTCTGTCAGAGACATGTTTCTTTCGACTTATGTAAAGCATTACTTGTCATACAATTCTACGAAATTTTGAGACCCCAACAGCTGTATTTATATTACTGCGGCTTATATCAACTATATGTACTTGATATTTGTATATTTTAGTACTATACAGTATGGTAATTAAAATGGGTTTTTTGATTATTTATTTACTTTCTAGCACAAGCCTCAATTTATTTGCTTAATTTTTAAGTAAAGTTTAAGCTGAATTTTAAAAAACACATTCTAATCACTACGCTATGGACTTGGTTCATGCCAAAATCTCGCAAGTTTGTAAAAAGTTACACGCCTTCTCGCCTGTTACAACTCTATAGACTGGGATCAACCCGCCAGTTTGTAAAAGTTTACCCGCCCTACCTCACGATACATTCCCACCTTAACCACTTGCCGTTTAAGCCCCACTAAGGAAAATGAAATCTAAGTGAGAGTGTTTATACTCGAAAATCTCAGCTGCGTTCAGATCACCATAATGATTTCAAAGTTATAAGTTAGGGCGACTGGAGGCTTGAAAAACCGGCACACTTAGGCCTAAATCGGCCCGTTGTGATACCGCAAAACTCTCTAATGCCTTTCTCCTAAGATACTTCCGCTAGAAGGATTCCCATCCCTTTGCTATGATGCAGCTAGAAATCCTCCTCGGACATATAGATGCAAGCTCAGCTAGGTTAGGAAGGAAGTAATTTCCCAGAAGCTTATTCCTACGTCTACTAAGAGCTTCACAGGAACAGAAAAAGCTGTTCTACTGATTCAACGTCTTCTTTGTCTTTGCAGCTTCTGAAAAAGCCATGGCTTGGCACATTCATTCAGGTCGCATGTGATTCCGACAAATTTATAAATATTATATCTTGCTAAATTTTATGATGTTCTTCAAACAGCCAAGGTAAACTTCTTCATATTTTATTAAACTTTGTCTTTTAGGGAGACAAATTAATAGACAAAAGGCGATTTGGCTATAAATTGTAAATTTTGTGTGGGAATTTCCGTAGATAGGTACACCCCTTGGCAGTACAATAAATAAAAATCAAAAACATGCTCTTAGCATGTATGATTAAAATAAAACAAAAGATATTTTCCTGAAGAATGCAAAACTTCATCTACTACGGTTTCAAAAATGTGTCTAGATATCTGTCCACTAAGCAAGAAGCACTTTTTTTTTTGTAAATTTTGTCTATTTTTGAGAGCATTTACTCTTTCTTCATCACTCTTTATCTTGTATAAATATAAAGGTAAAGTAGGTTAAGCAATATATGCATTTCCTGGCCAATAAATTAAAAGCTAACCAAATAAATTTATATATATTTATATATGTATTTTTAATTGTACTATTAAACAAAAATCTAGGAGCATCTTCCCTTTATCTTTCTTTATCATATATAAAAAAATATAAATATAATAACTTGGAAGCTGGACTCCATCAGGAAAAGTGCCAACAATACTTGCATTTTGTGCCTGTTCTTTTAGTACATATTAAATGACTTCTTCCGCAATCTCAATATATCGTATGATGAACTCACCACTTCAACAATTTCCTAATATTTCCCTTTTTATGCAAAAATTTTCGTTTGTACAACCAAGTTTTGATTTGGCTGGAACAAAGCTCGCTATTCTTAAACAAAACTATGCCAGACTTTATGAAACTCGTCGAAATCCACTTCATAAATGACGAAATTGTGAGCACTCTGCATCCGTGCAGCAAGTGCCACAAGACATATTCGTCTTAATTCTTTTATCCTATCTTACTCTCTCATATATTTACCCATTCAAAACGCATGTCAAAATTGTTCCAAATTTATGTTTCTTTTTGTTGCCCAAAGTGAGAGTTTACTTACCTAGAATGAAAAGAATTGGTAAAAAATATGATTAATTATGGTTAAAGATTGATAGATTATAGAACTGCAGTCTAATGCAGTCTTTCTTCATTTAGAAAGTAAACAAGGCATGGCCTAAATATATAAAAAAAAAAATTTAAATAGAAAAATGGCGGACGTAAAGTCGGGCGCGGACGACTTTAGGATACCCTGTACCACTAGCTTGTAATAAAGTCCGATTTCTTCACAAAAAACCAAAAACAGAAGAATTTTTAAACAAAAAATTTTTTTTTGACCGATCGTTCCTATGGGAGCTATATGATATAATCCACCGATTTCAATAATATTTGACACAGTGCTTAAATACCTTAAAAAAGATCTGAATGCCAAATTTATTTCAAATATCTTTACAAACAAACAAAACACATCGAATTTTGTATAAAAAACGTGTTTTTGGACCGATTGGTCCTATGGGAGCTATATGATCTAGTCAAACGATTTGGATTAAATTTGGTACAGTGCTTAGGAACTACAAAATACTCACGAATGTCAAATTTGGTCCCAATATCTTAACAAACAAACGAAACACAACAAATTTTGTTAAAAAATCGATTTTTTGGAAGATCGGACCTATGGGAGCTATATGATATAGTCAACCGATTTTGTTCAAATTTGGCACATTGCTTAAGTGGCCTAAAAAATTTCCAAACGCCAAATCTGGTTAGGATATCTTTATTAAAAAACGAAATATACCGAATTTTTCTTTAAAAAATTTATTTTGGCCGATCGGTCCTATGGGAGCTATATGATATAGTCAACCGATTTCGATCAAATTTGGTACAGTGATTGGGAACTATAAAAAACTTTCGAATACCAAATTTCGTTACGATATCTTCATAAACAAACGAATTATTCATCTAAAACGTTTTTTTTTGTCGAGGTCGTCTCAAACACCCCCATGGGAGCTATATAATTTATCCCCGATATCAAAAAAATAAAATAAACTTGCCTCCTATGGAATAATATGTGATCTAATGTGAAAGTTTGGTAACTCTAGCTCTTACCATCTCTGAGATCTAGGCGTTCACACGGACGGACAGACGGACAGACGGACAGAGACGGTATATCGACTTCTCTATTCACCCTGATCATATTTTAGGTAACTTTGGGGCGTCTCCGACGTCTCCTTCTATATGTTACATACATTTTCGGCTTGCACAAACTTAATATACCCTTGGACCATACGGTACAGGGTATAAAAACTCACTCTCAAATGAGTTCTATGTTTTTATAAGCAAATGAAGGTTTTCAGGAAAGCACAACAAGCTGCTTAAATCAATTGTAAATTTGTCAAACTAATGCCCATATACAATTAAATACTATTTTAAACTAAAGTCTATTCGAATTGAACAGTATTTTATAAAATTTGATACCTCAATTTGTTACGACAGTTTGTTGCGTCTTCCGCAGTATATAAAGAAAATTAACAAGTGCTAATTATACAATAAAAATCGTATAAATTAACTGCACTTTAATTGCTAATTTAAGAACAGTAAAAAAAGCGTTAAATTAAGTTTCACTTTTACATAATAAATGGTTTTTACATGTGAGGCAAATAAAATTCGCTTTAAATTTTTCTTACTTATCTAATCTTATTGATTTCTTCTCTACAAAGAAACTGTATCTATCACTATGCAGAATCTTCTAAGTTTAGAGATTAGTTTTATATGTCGTTTCATCTGCCAGAAGATGAAATTATAGATTTGAACATGCTCTTTATGGTAATCTATATTAAGCTTCAGAAGATTCTCTTGTATATGAGTAGCCAGGATGAGAATAGACTTGATCTTACAGCAGGATATGATAGGGATATGAGATACGATTTACTACTCTATATTTATCTTCTAGATGAGAGTGTCAGTCAGAAGACACTCAGAAGAGTCAGTGGGTCAGATTGGGTTCCAAGCAGACCTACTAAAGGTGATGACCGAAAGAAGATTGAGAAAATTGTAACTCTCTTCTGCAATTATAGTTTCTTCAGAATTTGAAAAGTTTCGAATTTTTGATTCTGGCAAGGATAAGGTTAGTATGTAAGAAGACTCTTGAGCTTCATAAATTTCAATCGTCCACAGGATTCTTTATTTAAATATACATTAAATTCTTAAATTTATGAAGTTCTTCTGCATTTCTAGTGTATCCAAATTTTAAGTTTGATATCGTGGCAACACTTATCAAATGTCTGCAACTTCTTAAATATCCCGATTTGTGAAACTCTTCTCCATTTATATTTTTTTCAGAATTTGAAAAATTTCGAGTTTTTGCTTCTTGCAAGCTTGAAGATGAAGTTAGAAGCATATAAAAAGACTCTTGCGCTCTTCTAAAATTTAAAACTTTTTTCATCATCTTCACTGTTAGTATTTATTTTGGCAATAATATTTTGAAAATACCATCATATTAAAAAATTCTTAAAATGCAATTCTTCTGTATTTCTAGACCAAGATCTCATGTAAAATTGTAAAACGTCAACTGATCTTCTTTAAGCATCTGCTTATATTCAAAAATATCATCTATACATTAAGTTTTAAGTATCATAAATTTGTGAGCCTCTTCTGCTTTCTAGTTCCTTGTGAATTTGAAGAATTTCGAAACTTTGATTCTTGCGAGTTTGAAGATGACCTAAGAAGCAGATAAGAAGACTCTTGAGCTCTTCTGAAATTCAAATCAGGCCGTCCACTAAACTCGTCATCACTGTTTGAAATTATTTTTTGGAATAATGCTTGTTTGTATAAAATTCTTCAACTTATGAAATTCTTACTACATTTCTGAATCTCTTCCAAATGTAGAGTGATCATTTCGTGCCACACTTCTCATATTGCTGTCTATAATAAACCTTTTAATTTAAAAATTGAATTATGGATTTGAAGATTCAGTTAGATGAAGATATAAGAAGATAAAGTTCGTAGAATACCAGTTCTCTATATTAAATGGCAAGGCGTTAACTGATTTTTTTCAAACATCTATTTAAGATATCATAGCTCTCAAGAATTCTTAAATATCACAAATTTTTGTAAGAACCTCTACTGCATTTTTAGTTTCTTCAGAATTTGTAGAATTTCGAATTTTTGATTCTTGCCAATTTGAAGATGAAGTCAAAACAAGATAAGCAGATTCTTGAGCTCTTCTTAAGTTTCCATTCATCCACTGAAATCTTTTAATCATCTTCACCGTTTGTATTTAATTTTGCAATAAAATTATTGGAAATGCAAAATTCTTTAATTTCTGAAAATCTTCTGCATTTCTAGTTTCTTCCATATATAATGTGTGCTCTCGTGGCCACACTTATCAGATTGCTGTCAACAATAACCTTTTAGATTTAAATTATTGAAATCATTTTTTGCTATTATTATTTAGTTTTTAGTTTTCATGCCCTTGTCGGAGTCCGTTGAACGCATCTTCTGCTGTCGTTGACATATTATTATTTAAACAATTGTTTCTATTAAATATTGTGGACACACAACATATAAAGAGTAAATAATTCAACATGTCAACGTCATCTTCGAAAACCTTTTCAACGAATTATTGAAAATGGCAACACGAGCCAAAACAAAAACGAAAAAAATAATAATAACAAAGAAGAAAAAAAAGTTTTATTTATAATTATTATTTATATCGATTGTAGTGGGTACAACATATGCAAAGGAAGGGCACGCATAACCTGTATAATTGTTAAGGTTCGATGACTTTTCAATAATTATTCAATAACAATTTCAATTATCTCTCAGTTGTCAATTTTAATAAAGCCAAATGTATAAAATAAAATTATCGAGAAATTGTACAAAATTTAATTGAAGCGGAAAAGTATGTACATAATTTGACCTGTTTATCGTGTCCAATCAGTTATTAAAATTTATTTTACTCTCATTTTAATTAAATAATTTAAATATTTTGATTAAAAAAATTTAAAATTAGTGGATGTTATCAGTTAAATAATAAAATTTTAGCAGATCAAAGTCACAAAAGAATAATTATTAAAAAGTTTTCTAGGAAATTAATTGCCAATTTTGGGTTCGTTTTTTAATCTTTCAGATATAATGGTCAACTTTGGAGTCTCCATCATCATTTTTTTTATGTTACATTACAATCTTGAGATTTATGTCATTCGAAAAGTATGATTGGTCATGGTCACCTAAGAATTCAGTAGTATTTAAAAAAAAAATATATTTCAGAAGAAAATTGTTTCTAGTTTGAAAAGATATCATAACAGTAAAAGTGTCAAAAATAAAGGCAATAATAATATGACAAAGTTCCCGATATAGTTTTAAAGATGACAATATTTCTTCATATTTCAGCAAACCATATCTTTAAGTTTGAAAAAAAATAATCGTAACATATTGCCAAGTTTGAATAACAAAGAGATGACATGATGACTTGTTCCATAAAGTACACTAAACAACGTCACCAAAAAGGATTTTGTTTCTAAGATGATCATATTATTAGCAGTTGATCATATTATTACAAGATGATCATATTATTAAGAGATTATCTAATTTCTGCAAACCATTTCTTCAAGATATTATTACAAGATGATCATATTATTAAGAGATTATCTACTTTCGCAACCATTTTCAGACACAGAATGTCAAGTCTGGATAATTGCACTTAACTCGTTGAGTCTTCAATATCTTATTTGTAATGCGAAAAGATGATAATATTATTAAGAGATAATCTGCATTTCAGTAAACTATTTCTTCAAGTTTACAAAATATAATACAGTATGTCAGTCGAGTTTTCAATAAGTTTATAGACACAAAATGTCAAGTATGTCAGTGAGTTTTCAATATTTTATTTCTATTATTAAAAGATGATAATATTATTAAGAGATAATCTCATTTCAGCAAACCATTTCTTCAAGCTTACCAAGAGATAATAGACGCAGAATGTCAAGTCTGGATAAGTGCACTTAATTCAGTGAGTTTTCAATATTTTATTTCTATTATTAAAAGATGATCATACTATTAAGAGATGATCTCATTTCAGCGAAACCATTTCTTCAAGCTTCCAAGAGATAATAGATGCAGAATATCAAGTCTGGATAAGTGCACTTAATTCAGTGAGTTTTCAATATTTTATGTATTATAATAAAAGATGATCATACTATTAAGAGATGTTCTCATTTCAGCAAACCATTTCTTTCAAGATTGTAAGAATATAATCGACACAGAAATCAAGTATGGATAAGTGCACTTAAATCATTGAAGATTCAATATCTTAAAAAGTATTTTATAAAGTCCATAAAGAACAATTACGAACGTGTTCGAAGAGAATTTCGTTCAGACATGATCATTTTATTAAAAGATGATCTAATTTCAGCAAAACAAATTCCTCAAGTTTAATAAAAAAAAAGATATTCGACAAGAATGTCAAGTCTGGATAAGTGTAATTAATTCAGTGTGTCTCCAATATTTAACGTCTTCCATAAACTACGACTATGAATGAACGTCTCCAAAAAAGAACTCGTTAAAAGATGATCATTTTATTATTGTAATTTTACTGCAGCAAACCATTTTTTTTAATAATTTTGTAGTATGTGCGTTGGGAAGCAAACCGGATATGCAGCTTTAGAGACTATTCGTAGAACAAAATTTTATTTAACAATGTAAATCTCTTATCTATTAAAGAACATGAAAACTTGTTAATTTTGGAAAATTTGTTAATTTTTCCATATAATATTGCATTTCATTCCATTGACACGCTAAGCTTTTTATTTATTTAGCAAGATCTTTTTAATATAATTGTCTACTAATCAAATTGATATTCATAAAGCAATTTAATGACACTGACATTGAAATTTTTCGCAAAACAAAAATAAATTTCGCTGTGACAATTTCAAATCGAGCTGAAAAATCACAATAAAATATATATAAAAAAATAATTATAATTATAAACAGTAGCTGAGGCACTACGCCTGGTGTCGCCTTCCGTGTCGGAAGAAGATTCTCGCAATCTCACATATACACTAGCACACCTAAGCTCACATAGATACAGACAACAGATGTCTATCTTTATAAAATTGCAAATGGTATAGAAGAAGCTTTTAAATTAACAACAATTAAAGCTACAATAAAACGAAAAAAAAACACGCTAGCACTTGTCAATAACTTTCCACGTTTATTGATATCACTGTCTGATATCTTATTTGCAAGCTAAGAAAAGTCATATCCGAAGCTTTAATACACTTATAAATGTAGCGTCAGCTACCATAATTAGCTGGCGCCATCTAGCTGTCAATAGTCCAAAAAAATATGGCAGCATAGTTGCTTGCACAGTTTGCTGGCGCCATCTAGCTGTCAATTGTACAAATAAAAAATATATATGGGCAGCACTGTTTGCTAGCAAAGCTGCGTTCTAAGTGACAACAATTTTAGTGCTAAGATTTTTGTTCTTTTTTTTTATATATATAAGGTCAAAGTCCTCTTTTTTTTTCAGCGAAACTTGAGCATCTTTAATATAATTTATATTTCTGACATAAATTCAGTACACCATATAAAACGAGATACATCGAAGGTCTCTCAAAGACCAAATGGGCTTGGGTTTTTTCACACAATTTTTTTTTATTGACGGCCTGTATAATGTCTAAATTCGGTGATCTTGGACTCATTACTAAAATTCACTGATCACATGATATATAATAATGTATGAAAAATAAGTGAAATGATCTTCAAACTTATCAATAGCTATCGCAAATAAACTCCCAGTAAGTGTATATCATTATATTTAGCGTGCGTGATTTCTATTTGTATGATTAGCTTTATACTAATTTGCAAATTGTGAGATTTATGAGCCCAGTAATAAAATTTATAGTACGTAATACGCTTTGCTTATCATTATTGGGGTTTGTGGGTGGGGTGCTGGCCAGTGTGATCTATATTATTAACAAAAAAATACTACGTAATCTTGGCTGGGGTTCATTAAACAGCACAATGAAAAAACAAAGTTCCTCCACTTCCGATATGCCGGAATCATCAAGTACCCCATTTGTTGTCGGCGGTCTCATTAAAAGTCTAGACGAGCAGTGTGACATCAAAGTATATTAGGAATTTATGTGCCCAGATAATGGCTATTTGCGTGTTTACGGCTAAAACGCTAGACAAATTTGCAAACAGTTTCGGCCCAAAACACTTCTTCCCCAAAACCCATCAAAACGGAAGTAGCAAAAAAGAGCCAACAAAAATATCTTGCATTCATATTTAAACACAAAAAGTAAGAGCCATGGGGTATTTCCCCGAGACTCACTAACTAAAAATTCAACGGAAAATTAAAGATTAATCTCGTTTTGAATTCCATGTAAAAAAAACTGCAAGAGCGCGTCAGCTGCGCTGCGTTCAACACCATTGACGTCATAGCGGCCTTACAGTTCAATGCGCCCCTAAAGCTTCGACCAAGCCTGACCTACTTTTTGGGCTAAAATGCAAAACTCTTGACCGAAAGCACCAGACGGCGTCAAGAGCTTTGTCATCTACATTTAAATGCATTTTATGTGCATGCCTAGAGCTGTAACTAATTGGACCATAGACGGTCTTTTTTTCTGCTCTTTCTTGAGTATTATTTAGCTATATGTACTAGAGCTGTGTGCGTGAGCGACTCACGATGTCACGAAAAATCCGGAAACGGCGGTGATAAATAAGTTCCTTTTAACTTTAAAGCTTTTTAATTCAAGTTACTTGGAAAAATCTTGGATTAGGGATTACCTTGACGCTAATTTGTGAAACCTTATTTTTTGACTATAAAATCATTTCGGTGCTTGGATGGCGTGACTTTGAGAAGAAACAAGCGGAAGTAGATTTCCTGCAGCTTGTTAACAGTTTCGAAATCCTAACCCAAAATGATTGTATGCTATTTTTATTGCCGAAATCCTTCTGAAGCAGTACTGCATAGGTATGTGTTTTTAAACTTTCAAAATCATATTACAGAGGGGCTGTACAGAAAGCCCACTTTTTACTGCTTTTATGCTTCCTTTCTTGCTTATCCATCTATAGACAAGATGACGGAAAAAATGTTTTTGGATCTAAAAGAACCTGCCTAAAAGAGGTCAGCGAAAGCAGTATACATGAGCCGTTGACGCTCTTCGTGCAACGCTCAGACGCTTAGCTTCGAGTAATGAAGAATTCTTTCCCGAGGAGCATACGGTATGCCTATTTCTCATGCAATTCTTGTTTAAAAAAGCAACCACAAAAATTTTGGCCCAGAACAGACGAAAAACGTTCAAATGCAATTTGAAGTCACTGACCATGAGAGATATTTTCGATGAAGACAGTCTTCTTCTCGCACGTTCTTGGAGACCAGGGTGCCTGGCCAAATGCTTATTCGGCGATCTATCCTATAGGACAGAATCTTAACCAGAGTAGCAGACCAAATGCTAAGAGTAACAGAGGTGAGCTAAAGACAGCTCATCTTAGAGCTCTCGACCGTTTTGTGAAGACCAATGTAGCCTAGGACAAAATTCTTCTTCAACAATCGTATCCCATAATGACAATATGAATTCTTACACACAAGAGATGTGTTCAGTTCTAAAAGAATATCACACCTTGAGAAATCATGTAAGGGCAGCAAAGATGAGCTGAGGACGGTCTTCCTAGAGCTCTCGCCCATTTTGCGAAGCGTCCCTGACAAAATTCTTCTTTAACGAATCTATACAATAGGACAGAATCTTAAGCAAAGATGATTTAAGTTGTGTAAGTAGTAGCAAATAAAATATTCATACTGAATTTTGGGTTATCTAGAAGGTCAGATGAAATTCGTCTAAGCTACAACAATAAATATTTTGAACTACAGAAATCTCTCCTCTCCTACTATGAATGCATATTGTCATAGTTTGGCTAAGAATCCGTGCAATTTTAATGTATTTTTATTTAAGGAAGCATGAAAATCTAGCAAACATACTAGAATGAATTGTATCTTTTCTACGTTTTAGACGCCTCTGATTTTTATTGGCAACTAAAAAAAAATGAAACTTATTAGGATGGATAAATTTTTTTTTTTTGTATAAAGGCTCTTAGCGATTTCGATTCTTTGTGCCATTCTAAGCAATTTTGCTATCTAAAATTAATTTGAGTCGCGAACTTATTCAATAAAGTTTTTTTTTCAAAAATCGCCTTAGTGTATTTGGGGATTTTTGGGGTCGAGCCATCCATTTTTACATCATTTATAATTTGAAGTGTAACTGAAGGGAGTGTATTTTTTTTTTGGTTTTTTAAATTGACAAAATCGAATTTATTTTAGACTTATAGCTTCTAGAGAAAATTTGCTTCAAATGACTCAAAGAATCAAAATTGTTGAGAGCCCCAGAACATTTTTGGCCACATATAAATTGATCCGCTCTAAAATATATTTATATGCACAAAACCAGATTATTTTACACCAGAAATTTTTAGAAATGTTTGTTCCTTAAATCATAAATATAATACTCTCAGCGTTATCAGTACGACTAAACGTACTTTCAATTTGCACGAAATGCTTTCTGAGCGATTTCCTAAATCTTCCTATTAAAATTCGACATATTCTAAAATGTAGCTTTTCTGTCTTAAAAGTTAATTGCAATCAAGCGAAATCGCTTCTAAAAATCATTTCAAAAATTCAAATTAAGAATTCAATTTCCATAGCATGCAAAATTTCGAAGTTTTGATGGGACACTTTTTCGCAAAGAAAACCAATACCGAAAGTCATCGTTTGCTCGTGGAAGTTTATGTTGGGCCACTATTTTCGCATCAAGAACACACCGATCCCGAGAAGTTTGAGGAAACATTACTCGTTGAAGAATTGTGTCAAAGCTCAAAATGTTAGCAGAAACATTTGAATATCGACGAATTAACCGTTTTCAAACGTCTAAAGTCCTTGGGAATGATAAAAAAAGCAAGGAAATTGGGTTCCATATGAGTTGAAGCCGAGAGACATTGGGCGTCGTTTTTGACATGAGAGAACAGCTTCATCAACGACAGAAAAGGAAAGGTTTTTTGCATCGTATTATCACTGGCAATGAAAAGTGGAGCCATTACGACAATCCCAAGCACAAAATGCCATAGGGTAAGCCCGGCCAGCCATCAACATCAATGGCGAAGCCAAATATTCATGGATATAAGCTCATGATCTTTATTTGGTGGGACAAACGTGGTGTTATCTATTATGAATTGTTGAAACCGAATGAAAAGCAAAAACATGATAAAGTTATTTTGGTGCTACCTAGCCCGCCGTACTCTCCGGACATCGCTGCATCCGATTACCACCTATTTCGATCGTTGGCACTTGCATTGACTGACCAGCTTCACTTCTAATGAAAGTACCAAGAATTGGGTCGATTCATGGGTAGTCTCAAAAGACGAGTCGTTCTTTCGAGCTGGAATCCGAAAATTAACAGAATGATGGGAAAAAGTAGTGGTAGATAGATAGTACGGAACTAGTTTTATTAAAAAAAAAAAAATAGCCTTTCTGTAAAGAAAAGCATTACCTCAAATTTAGATAAGCTTCAAAATTCAACAAATTTCTAAAAGCATGTTGTAGAAAACCAGAAATTTATGATAAAGGGCTACTCAAGAACAGCTTTAAATTTGCTCTAAATTTGTTTAGTTATTTTTAAAACACACATCTCTAACTCATACAAATTAGCTTATCTTTTGCAATACACAAATATTTCTATTTTTAAAACGAAAGTCATTCAAAAACAAATATCTTATAAAAATGCATAGGAAAGTTATAAAATAAAAGAAAATACAACCCGACATTTAAATATCACGTGATTATGGAATGTTTAAAAACATTTAATTTAATTTATATGTAAAATAACAATTAAAAAAAATTATTGAAATGTTTTACAATGGCATTTTTTTGAAACTTATGACGCTTAAGATGTTCCAAGAAACAATTTGCAATAAATTTGCGGTTGATAAACATTTAAATTGGCAAGTAGCTGTAAGCCCTAAAGAAAGCAAGATCTGGGAATGTTGGTCAGTTGGACTGGTCTGGCTTAATGCTGATTTATGCATTAAAAAACAGGTAACAGTCTGTGCCATAAGTCTATGCACACAATTGCGCACAATTAGGCTAAAATAATATCAAACAAATGTTGGGTTGATTGGTAGCTGCAACGGCCTTGAAAAAAAACTTGTCCACGCAGCGCTTGAGAAATGTTGCATGAAGGGAATTTCAAATTTTTTAGTGTTGAACAATGCCAATAAGTTGGAAATTGAAATTGACACACACTGTATGTGTGGAGAGGGAGATAAACTAACGCAAGGTAACTGCATTTGTTTATTTAATAGCTGTCTTTGGGTAATAACTCTTATGTGTAGATAGCAGGAGTTGGGAGCTGGGAGCTTGGAACTTGTAGCTGGTCATTGTTTGGTTCGCCTCTTGACTTGACTTACAGATTTACAGTTAAAGCGTACGAGCAGACTCTTCAATGGAAGATAAATTCCATTAATGACATTTTTGTTGTTCCGTTTGTTACCGGTTTGTAATTTTTGGTTAACTTGTGAAATTTAACTTGGATCGTACCGGAGACAGAATTTCTCTTAATTTATGCAGCTGTTATTTTGAAATGCATTTCTTGGCAGGCACCACCAGCCAAATAACCAAGTTATTTACAGTGCACACACAAATGTATGTCAAAAGCCCAGCCAAGAGGAGTTTCGTCCTTTACGTATTTACATGTAAGAAAAAAATAAGTCTTATTTCGGAATTGGGTCAAGTCTATTTATCAAAATAAATACCTACTAAAAAGCACATGCAGCATTTGTACTTGACAATGACACTCAACATGTTACGACGACGACAAGGCAAAAGTCTTTGTTTATTTGTTTTTATCACATAATGTATAAACAGAACATTTGTGTACATAAATAGTTATGTACATAGTACATAAATAAATAAATAAACTATGAAAAACAATTCACTTTGCAGTTAGATCAGCAACAAGTTGGGCAATATATAATTGAATATTATGTATCTTTATTGCCATTGTAGTTGCAATGTGTGGGCTTTGTAATGATCATAATATTGTTATGGTCACGAGGGTTGCTGCAAAAGTTTTGGGGAAGCGAGTTTCTAGTACACTGCCCGAAATTCAATTAGGAACACATATTTTTATTTAAAAATAATATGTTCTCAGTTAATTAAAAAGCATTTGTGACTGAAATAATATTTTTAGCGTTATTTTATTCCGAATGAACAAAAACTTATCCTAAATAAACAAAAAAAAAGTATTGGAAATTCAAATAGTATTAAAAATTAACTTATTCAATTCAATTTTGGAAAAAAAAAATGAGGGGAAAAGCTAAGATAATAGTGAGTCGAGGCTCCCAACTTATTTTAACCTCGAAAATTCGGGTTTGCATCGAAAGAACCACCTGAAAATTGGGATTGTGGTATTTTAGCCTATTCTTCGGTAAATGCCCTTCGCCCTCCTGCACCGTCTGAAATTTGCGTCCGCCATCGAAGATGTGACGGGACAAATTCTGCCACCCTGTTCTCAATGGGGTTCAAGTCCAGCGATCGTTGTTTTTGCTCTGGAAACCACGTTGAGTTGTGGGTCGGAGCATTACCTTGCAGATCATCGATTTCCGATCGATTTTTTTTGTCTATCTCCGAGCCTGCCTAAACTACTAGATCAAAGCTTTGGCGTAGTTTTCGGATTTCCTAAATCGCCTTTTTTGTTTATAAGATAACTCTGACAGCTTTGGATACTATTCCTTTTATAAGTGCTGATAAAGATTCTATCTATTTTAGAATTGAGTCAGAGCTCAGTCTGTATCGTGAGCAAATTTAAATAAGTTCTTCTTAACATACTGTAGATTTTGAGGATAAAATATATGTTCATTGCTGGTACGACATACTATTGTGTATATTTGTTGGACAACATCGATGCATTCGAGATTTTTAACTAAAAAACATCGATGTATCGATACATCAAACTAACATTTAGCGGTCATTTCTTTAATGCTTTAATTAAATCAGAAACTACCCGTCCAAGAATGATATTCACACATGGGCTATAAGGTAATTACCAAAAAAACCCAAGATAACTTGGAAATAATCTAAAAACCCTTGAGATCAAGGTTTTTTGGTCTTCAGATTCAGCTGCTCGAAATCCATAAGCGGTGTTCCTGTCACATGTAACGTTTACACCTACTTTATATGTAAGATATAAAAGACAACAAAAAAATGTTCCGTCCCGAGCGAGAATTGCAGTCTTTAAGACTAATTTAACATCCTAATGAATGGATTCGATGATATTCATAATGGATGGTTATTCAATTAATTAATAAGTTAATTTTTTTTTAAAGCGCATATAACTTTCAAAAGTATTGCTTTCCAAAAATTCAAAAAGTTTTTGACTTAACCCTACTACTTCTGATATAAAATACATCGATTCATCGAAATAACATCGATGTTACTTCCCACACTAGTGTATATTTATTATACAGTCAAACTTCTAGATGAACTCCGATAAAACGAATTTTTCCATATAATGAATATCCTATGCGTCTTTGCGAGTTCCCCACAACGAAGTTTGACTGTACATTGATATTTTTGGTACTAAATAAAAAGCACGATCTTTTATAATTAACTCAAAAATCCGCATATAACTTAAAAGCGAATTTTTGAAAGACTCCAAAAAATGTTTTTAAATGTCAAAAAATAAAAAAAAATTGGAACTGCACTAAGGAAAAAAATGGGGATAATGTCGTTTCTAAATTTTCCACGAGAGAAACCAAAAAATCGTAATTGATGGACGAAGGAAAAAACTGGTTTAGTGAGATTTTAAATGTTGCGTTTTGTTTGCCATTTTATCGTATCACAGAGCTAGGAAGTAATCAAAAAAAGATATTCTTAAGATCTTCAAAGGGCCTGTTAGGCCCTATTTAAACTCATAGCTAAAAAAACACACTATTAGTTATTAGATCAAATTAATTATAAAATAAATAATATATTGCACGCAGTTAAGGGAACATTGTAAATAAATGATTTTCGAATACGGTCAAACTTCCTTATGTCGGGAGAAGATCATTGTTTCACATATAACAAATTGTTTATAAGGAGATCACAAATCTAGTGTATGAAAAACAAAAGACTAATAAAGATCAAATTATTGTGGAGGACAATGTTGAAAAAGGGCATATAAGAAGTCAAACTTCACGTAAAAGCAGATCATTGGTTGATATATAGAAAACTGGGACAACCCTTCAGTTCGGCTCTGTCCTGAATAAGTCATGAAATAATGCCGGAATTTTCAGTACCAGGCATGAATCTACGCATTAATTTTTCACTGAATTTAACAAATGCATATCCTAGACCTGAACCTTAGCCGTAACAATCAGCTACGAATACAGAGCTGGTTGACTTTAAAAAGCCATGCATGAAATTAGGCAAGTATTTATTAATATCGGACATGAATTCAGTGGTGATTTTATTTTTGAAAGTTAGGTTCGAAATCGGGGCTGAATTTTTTAAAAATAGGTTATGAAATCAGAGCTAATTTCATGTATAACCCAGGCCAGAAATTGCAGGTATATTGAAAAGATTGCTAATACGGAAAAATTTGTTGTAAAGAATATAAGCAGTCGAACTTCCTTCAAAAGCAAATTAACATGCGACTAGAATAGTGGTTCGGTCTATTGAAAATTCGTTATAAGGAGATCAAAAATACAGAGTATCTTGAAAAATCGCAATGCGGAAAAATTTATTGTGAGAAGTTTGTTTTGGGAAAAATCGGAAAAGTTCAAATTTAAGCAATTTAGAATAGTGGTTCGGTCTATTAAAAACTCGTTATAAGGAGAACAAAAATTCAGAGTATCTTGAAAAATCGTAATGCGAAAAAATTTATTGTGGAAAGTTTGTTTTGGGAAAAATCGGAAAAGTTTAAATTTAAGCAGTACATGCTTTTCAACAATACGTGCCATATAAAAAGGCTTTAAAAACACCAGAGGTATATTTTTATGTAGCACGCACATTTGCTTGAAATTCTTTTGGACTACATAATAAACTATGCTGTCAAATATTTTTCTCCCAAAGTTTTAACCCTTTTTCAAATTTGGATGCACATCTCTTTTTCTTCTTTTATTCCTCTGTAAAATATCTCAATTGTATCCGGTTTTGTGTTAATTGCTTTACTTCACTCCAGGAACGTCCTGATTCCTAAGATTCTTTCAAAACAGTTCGATGCCATGTTTTTCTAGGATGTACATCTCACCTTCTAATTTTTCTTCCGACTTATCTTATTTCAAATAGAGTACCTTTAAAATAAATTTACCAAGCAATTTTATCCAACGCCTGCGTATAAGCAAAAAGTGTTTTTAGGTATTATCAGATGGTTTATTTAGGTCAACAAAATTTCAAACTTCGCCTATTACAGATTTAACTTAAAAGCTGCCCGCTCTCGAACTCTAAAGTTCAACCCTCGCATTACATGGCTATCAAGTGTGCGATTGTCAGTCTAAAGACCACACCAAGTGTGTCTTAATTACATATTATTTGGGCATAGCAAGTCATAAACCGTTTCGAATTCATTCTCAAAAGTCTTGGGAGATAAGCTGAGTCAGTCTAATTAATATGCATTGGGAATATATTACTGAAAAGTGCTTGAAACCCGTGCGCTGTGCAGCTTACTAATTTTGTAATTACTTTTTAAAACCCCCCAAAAAGCCTTGACCATGGGCCAAACGAAAACTTGCATCAAATCGTTTAAATGCTAAAACGAAATTTTATTTATAGTGCATAGCACTAAGTTAAAAAATAAAATAGAAACCACTACTAAAATAAAACTGACATAGTTTTGCACGAAAGCAATAACCAAAATGAATTTCCGCTAAAATTATGGCAAGCAACAAACATCAAAGACTACCATTCTGTTGTTATGAATATGTATGGCCCTAAAATATATTCGATACATAAATAACATGGCGCCAAACATGAACGAGGGGTGTGACAGAAATCACTTTGAACCAAAAATTTACGCAACTGCGTTTTGTTCGTATGCCAAACATATAATTAAGCCAATATTCTTGAGGGCCAAAACTTTTTTTGAGAAAGTTTCGAAGAACCTACAGCCCAAGTCGTGTAGCGATTTCTGGCACACCTCCGAGTATTGCTTTGTTGTTATAGCAACATTATGTTAGCGTGTGTGAGAATGATATATATATATGTTTATGCTATGCAAACAATACAATATAATCCATGATGAAAAGGATTTCTGAAGGGGTGTGACTGGTTTGGCCTAGTTCTTATTTGTATTCTTTAGTGAAAATATGCGTTTAAAAGCTTTCATAATATAGTGTGACCAGCTGCTGGGTGTTTCTAGCAATGCGTCCAAGTTACCAAATGAAAAAGTTTTGGTCTGACGTTGAAACCTTACGCCCATAATCAGATAGAGCCTGTTGCCCCCGTAGCGGCCCCTATCGAAGAAAACTCGACCTTTTTAAATCGATTAGCTAAATTGGGTAGTGTTGGAGCTCAACCCGGCTTATTTTGAGGTAAGATTTGGGCCTACATCCGTATAATATTCTGACTTCAGGTCAGGCGACCATAGACAAAGGCGTAAGTTCGCTAATTAGGCGCTGAAAATGTTGCTCCAATATTTTGATTTCGGTCGGACAACCATTAACAACGTCCTGAGTTAACTAAATATTGGTCAACGATACAGATTTTGGCCAAAAAAGCACGACCTGCCAAGCCGAGGCGGCTATTTGCATGATGGGGTATTTAAACTTACCGATATTTTAAGCATGAACATAGCTTCTAAACAAAGCTATAAAAAATTTTTTAGTATTATCTGGTCACCATACTATATCTATCTACATCTATATACTTCCTATACTTCCAGGTTAAAATATCCTTTAACCCCCCGACGAATTACTATCAAAACCAAAATTCACCAAAGAGTTTTCCAGCACACCATTGCACATTTGCCTTATACAAAATTAATTTTAAATTTTTTCATAGCATACTTTTGGGCGGCTCTCCAAAACCCATTCACCCAAGTTCACAACCCATGTGCTTGCTGTTTGTGCTTACACATTGTAATTATTTCAACAATTTTCAACAATTTAATTAATTTTTGTTTAGTATTGTTTACTTACGGTTCTGCTTCGATGGATTTCAATTTAGCAACATAGTTTGATGGTATATAACCCTCCTGACGTGTCTTCTTGCTGCGCGCCAGCCACCAATCGCCCTGTAAATATAAAATTGTAAAAAAGTTAAATAAACAAGTTAAAAGCCATTTGATTACAGTGACGTCATACATACAATAAGTGTTAATGAGTTAAGTTAATCATGGTAGCTATTTGCGCTACATTTTTGCTAATGAACGTTAATATGGTTGTGTTAAAATGACTCTTGATAAGCCATGTTATCAATTTATTGGTATTGGCTTTTGCAACAAGTTCAGGGTCAATCTGTCAATATCCAGTTCAAGATATATTTTCTATTTTTGTTTTTTTTTTTTTTGTTAAAATTGACGTTATAAAAGATTTTATGGGGGGTCAAAATCTACACTTCCGTACACTTGAATAGACACACTGAGCTATAATTTTTTAATTAATTGATACATCTAATGTGTTATACTTTGTGGTTGCAATACAAATGCAATTAATAGCATAATGACAAATATCTTTAAAATCGCAACATTGTCAAAATTTGGCGATAAAAAAAACGTTTCATGCTTTTCAACCGTGACCGTACTAATTAAATTATAGGGTACAAATTTCTAGGAATTTTTTTTCACATTCTATTAATATTCGATGGGAAAGTTCTATCAAACTTTGACGTCTGCAAATTAGTTATGATTGGCGCAGTAGTAGTTTCATTGTTTACTTGATTGATAAAAAATTGTAATGTCATTGTATCAGGAAATATGTATATAATGTGCTCTTTATCACAAAGTGTAACGATTCTTATGGTATATTTTAGAGACACTATAACAAGCATTGAAGTTCTAGCTCAACAGAAAAACTAATTTCGAGTAAAAATGCATTGTAGCAAAAATAATTAAAGGGGTAGCTTTACTGGAACACAATAAAAGTTGAGTAAGGTTCAGCAGACCGCCGATCATAGCATTAGTGGAGCTCTACGCTCCAACCCAAACGAAGTACTAGATACTATACTAAACCTCCTGCCTCTGGATAAAGTGGGGAAACAGCAAACCGTTCTGATGACCATGATTTTGGTCAAGCAAAGATTCTTAAGGGATTCTCGAGAATACTGACTACTGTATACCGCAGAAACACTTCAAATTCAAAACCCTTATTCCAACCAGGGAAGAGTGGAGTACAGGTGTACCAGGTCCAGCGGGCTCGATAAAGATATACACGGTTGGTTCCAAGCTGGACGACCATATAGGCGGAGGTGTCTATGTTGAGGAACTGACTCAACATCAGAACTGCTTTCCGACTCCCGGATGACTGCTGTGTCTTTCAGGCAGCGGTCACTGCACTCCAGGAGGCTTGGACAATAATAAAAAACCTACAAGTTCCGAATAAGAACATCTGTGTCTACTCGGACAGCCAGGTGGCTATTAAGTCCCTAGCTTCGATGACTTCCTGCATGAAGTCAGTGAATAACTGCCGCTTGTCTTTTGAGGAGACGGCTGAGCAGTTTTCAATTAACCTCATATGGGGTTAAACCGGAGCGAATTATGAAATATAGCCCAAAATCGAGTTCAATGGAAGATGGCAATTGAAGACGCCCTATGAGGCCATAGGAGATAAAGGAAAAGTTTGGGTACCAGGGCATAGGGATATCGAGGGCAACTATGTTGCGTATTAACTGGCTAGACAAGGAATTAGCAGCATGCTCCATGGCGAGCTGCAAACTGAGAATACGAAATTACTTCGCTTTTGTGCAAACCAAACGTGGAATCGGACTTCGAAGGTGTGCAGGATCTCGCGTCAACCTGGTCGACATACTGCAGTAAAAGAACTAAGGAACTTTGCTGTCTGAATAGATCCGAGTGCTCAACTGTCATCCGTACTATCACAGGACACTGGCTGCTGGGGAATCATGCATACAAGCTGAATGCTCCCCACCATGACTTTAGTAGAAGCTGTGACGAAGAGGAGGAGCTGGAGACAATTTAATACATTTTCTGTCACTGCCCAAGGCTGGGCAGGATAAGATTCCATTTTCTAAAGCCAAATTTTCTTAATGAAGCTTTCTCAGCTCTCCGAACAGAGTCCAAAATGTACCTTAAAGTTTATTAAGGAAGCCGGATGGCTTCCAACCTCATATAGGGGACCTCTTAACTGAAAAAGAGTGGTGAATAGCTTAACGTAGCGGTATCACAACGGGACTATTGTTGACTTAAGTGAGTTGGGACGTGGGTACCAACCGCCGCCCTAACCTAACCTAACCTAAGCCAGCAAAAAAAAATCCAGGCCCGGGGGGAAAATGTAGCGGTACCTCTATTGCACCTTCAAATTGAATAGCGACAGTAAGACAGTAACTTCACTGGGTTTCTGATAAAAGTCGGGGCCCTTCAATCCTCCCTCCCTCTTGTAGGGCTATATATCCCTCTATTATATAACATTTTTTTTCTCATCTTTTTGAAACTTTTTTGTAGTAAGTCAGTTGGGGGTTGGGCGTTGTCCCCTTGTTTCTTAAGAAACTTTAAATTCTTTGAAAAATATTCCATTGCAGAACCACAGCAAATGACCTAGTCTGGGAAAACAATCGCTACATTTATTCCTTGACGGTGTCGATTGATTACTGTTTGCTCAACTTATATTCCCTCTATTATATAACATTTTTTTTTTCTCATCTTTTTGAAACTTTTTTGTAGTAAGTCAGTTGGGGGTTGGGCGTTGTCCCCTTGTTTCTTAAGAAACTTTAAATTCTTTGAAAAATATTCCATTGCAGAACCACAGCAAATGACCTAGTCTGGGAAAACAATCGCTACATTTATTCCTTGACGGTGTCGATTGATTACTGTTTGCTCAACTTAAAATTGGCTAGAAATCTAAAAACGAGCTCAAAATTATGCTTGTGAGAAAATGTTTAATTGTAAATTTTCAAAAATGAACTCTTTTACAATACTCAGGCTTGGAGCTAATGCCACAAATCCACCACAGCAGTGGCGATTGACCAGCTCATTTCTATATTGCTCAAACTAAAATGGCTACAAATTAAAAAGAGAGGAAGCTAATGTGCTAATCAGAGAATATTTTTATATAAAGGATGTTTTTTTAATAGTGTCCGGATTTCCAAAAGCGATATCTCTGCAATCAGTTATCAGGGTCAAACCCTTTGCAATGTAATTTTATTCAATAAGGCCTAACAATTCATCATTAATAAATTTACACCACAACAACGACTTCAAATCTGTAAGATTTTTAATCAAAATGGGTATTCTGTTGTACAAAATTATAGAGCGCTTCGCACAATTTATGGAACGAATAATTGCCCATCAGAACGTCCTATTTACATGTTCTTGATCAGGTTTGTATTCATTTGACATTTCACGATGTCTGACGACCATTTAGGATGAGAACAGCTCGGTCCAAAGAAAATATCGCTGTAGAAAAAATCCAAATTTATCGATCCGCACATCGTGATATCGATGTCGAAGAGTTCTGATTTCAATAGGATCAGGCTACGTGTCATAAACCATTGATTTACTTAAAGCTCGATTCGATAAGAAGGTTATATTTATTTTAAAATGGGCCAACCAATTGGGCGTAGCGGTTGTGTTGTTTGACCCCTTCAGATTATTTTATTTGGGGACACGTCAAGTCATTGGATTATGTAGACAAGCCATCAAAAATCAATTGACGACTTGAAAACCAACATTGTCATTAGGGAAATACAGCCCCAAATGCTCCAAAGTGTGGGAGCTGGGATGGGACTGATAGGATGTGCCTCGTAACTTGTGGTCTTGGTGGTCACATGATAAATATCTTTTTCAATCGTTATATGATAATAAATTAACTTTCAAATAAAATTAAATTTGGTATCGTTACATTAATATTTATTTAAGAATGAAATCTGGACGAGCCTAAAAAAAAGTTACATTCAGTATCTATGCACTCTTTTACTTAGTCGATTTAATTAAGCTTGAAATCCGGAAGTGCTTTAAAAAAAAACACCCTTTATATTCAGCTTTTATGCACTCTTTTACTAAGTAGTCTACTGTAGATCCAATGACAATTGCAATTACCTAGGCCGGGGACAATCGCCACCTACACATGATTGTATCATTTTGATCTGAAGCTAAGGTTGCTAAATCAAAGAGAGCAAAACAATATATGAAATTTGAGAGAATATTAAACCTTGAAAGCTAGCATCTAAAGCCTCTTTCAATTACTTCAATTTATAATAATTTCAATGACCTACGCCGAAGCAAATCGCCACCTACGCAATGGCGGTGACGATTGCAACGCTTTGATCTAAGCCTCAAGTTATCTAACAGTGCCCACCAATATACGTTTGCTAAAACGTTAAGCCAATATTTAAACAATCTCTAATTGAGTTATATTTTGCAAACCATTTACTAGTTGGTAGTAGTTATCGTTATCACTACAGACAATCAACTATGATATGATGTATGATAAGATTAAAAAAAACTTAATTGCTGTGGAGGATTTCATAAATATTTGTATTGCCAATAGTTGGGATGCCATTAGTTTCTAATCTCTAAAAACATTTGATAATTTAAAAGGTTTATAAAGAGTAACTCAATTTAATTGGCAGCAGCAGGTTTTTTAACACTCGTAGCATTTTTGGTGACTGATTTTTTCAAATTGCAAACTCCCAACTAATTAATTTCGCTGTCGTCAAGGGAAATAAAAGCAAAGCATATTTAATAAAGTCTGGAATCTCGGGTACTGAATCAAATCAGTGAGTTCCACCTGAAGCCATCAAGTTAGTAGTAGTTCACTAAAACGTGTTTTGCAATCGTGCAAAACTCTAGTCTGGTAGTAGAAATTGGTCATAACAAAACATACCTGTATAGAAAAAAAAGTGGCGTAGCTAGAAAAATTTTGAAGAGGGATAAGATTTTTGTTAAACTAACTTATTGAGTGCTCTTTAGAAAACTTATTTCCTTTTGATCAAGTACCCCTGAAGCCCACCCCTGCCTGCCTACGCCACTGGCCCAATCCCAATATGGCAAATAATGGCATAAAACACATATTAGGCAGAGTACCATATAACACTTGTCATACATATAAATATTACATACCACAAAGGTATGTAATAATAAAATTGAAATTGTCTTGCATATTTTTTCTTCTTTTTTTTTAACTTAATAATACACAGACAATAAGTTTCATTGCGGTTTGGGCCAAAACAAATTGTTGGCTGAATGTATAACAACTACAGTGGGCGATGAAGCCGTTGTCGAGAGAGGAGACGATGCCGCCGCCGCTCACGCAAACAAACCTAACCAGACATGCCGCATTTTTACTAACCATTTTTATTATATATATATCTCTTTTTTTTTGTATATAATATACAACATATTGTATATAACATGCATAGCTATGTACAAGTTTTATTTTCGTGCAATTTTTACCATTCACACATTTCGTTACAACTTGCAAAATAAGCGTTGAAAAAATAAATAACGAAAATTAAATTAAAAACTTTATTCGTGCGGTTACGCAGCTTTCTATAGAGCATGTCGTTGGCCATTTGGATGGTTGATAGTGTTATTGTTGTTGTTGTAGTATATGGTTTTTATATATTTCAGGCTGGATTGTTGTTGTTTTTGTCTGCTGCGGCTAAGCCAAAGTCTTAAATTGGCTTTTGGCTTTTACCAAATTCGTGCTTTATGTTAAGTTTCAAGTGTTAGATAAAACGGTAAATCTGCATATACATTTTATTATGTTTATAAGTCAAGGCCATATCATGATTTAAGTCGAAATCGTAATATTCCAATTGTTAAATAAAATGTTTTAAAAAATAACAAAAAAAGTTTATTGCCTGCTAAAATTTTTTTTCAGTTTGCTAGTCCAGTAAATTATTTGCGCAAATATTTGCTTAAAATTTCTTACTGCAATATAATTTTTGCATTTAAAAGGATTATTTGGGTAAATTGGTGCAATGAGAAAGATTTACGATAAGATTATATCAAGAGCAAAATTTGTTAGTTAGATAAAAGTTAAAATGCCTTTAAACGATTGTTTACACACATTTCGACAGAGACGATTTTGAATAAAATACTTTAGCTGTCATCTCTGTCGAAATCGAAAGAATTCTATTAAGGAGTTTAACCATCTTTATTTTCATTTGAAGATAAATTATATTTATAATTTGTCAAATAAGGAATAAAAGTACTTATGCAATTTTTTAGTTGTTTCTGATTGTTTTTACAGTAAAAAAAAATAATATGCATAAAAATGGTTATTTGCATTAAAAAATGAGTTTTTTTTTTTTTAAATCGTATTCGCATACATTCTCATAGCGACTATACTTAAAGTAAAATACTCAATAAAAATATACAAAATATTTATAGTAAATTACACTAGCTTAAAAGAAAAATTTAAACTTCGTAAAAATGTGTTTTTTAAGGCAATTTGGGGTAGAGAAACACGAAAATGGAAACCTTTTTTTTCTTCAGCACCGTTTTTGAGATATTTTCGAAACATAATATAATATATTGAATATCTCGTGAGTGAACCCGAAGACAATTACTTCTAAAGTTATTAATGTGCTCTTATCAGTGATATATTTAGTAAGTGATTAAGGTTAAATGATCGAAATTACAGGCAACCAAAGTCAACAATTTTTCAAAAACACATTTTTTATTCACTTTTTATTCACGAAAATTGTTTTTTGTAAGTTTTAAGCTGAAAGAGACTTCTTTAAATATATTATCGAATATTTCGATTTTAAGATCTTCGAAATCGGATAGGAACTGTAGATGTTATGGAACTATGAACGGAAAATACCAAAGTTACAATTTTCACTAAATCACATTTTTGGTCGTTAAAAATTTTTTCAGTCAAGCTTCTTCGTTCAAATTGTTGCTACTTTCTAAAATTTTGGTAGCTGCGAAAAAGCGAATAAGATTGCAAATCTTACTATTATATTTTATGATAATAAAAGTAATTTTCTTTAAAGTTCTGTGAATTTTAAAGGACTAAAAGGTATCTTTCATTAAATTATATTAATACGTATACATTCTTCTATAATAAATATTGCGGGTAGAAACGAACTTTTTTAATATTACTTTTTTTTCGTACCAGATTAAGTGAATTTTTTTCCCATGAGAATTTTTTTAGGTAATTTTGGGTAGAGATCGGTATTGATGTGGCTTTTACGGTGATATACGATATGTGAAGATTGAGTCAAAATTATAGAAGTTACAAGCAACCAAAGTTAAAAAACGAAATTTTCGAAAAATTTTAAAACTTACAAATATTTAATATGATTATAAATAACAAGAAAATTTTTTTAAGCTTTAAGCTGAAAGAGAATTCTTTTAAGAACATTTCGAACATCTCCAAAATCGAGTAGAACTCTAGAAGTGTGCCTATCGCAATTTTATTTTTTCGAAAAATCTCGAAAACAAAAAATTTGTTTTGTCGATGTAAAATATCATGATATATACGGTGATATACGATATGTAATGATTGGGTCACAATTATTCCAGTTAAAATCAACCGAAAAAATGTTATTAGGCTTTAAGCTAAGAGATCATTTTTTTAAGTACATTTCGAGCATATGATCTCCAAAATCGGATGAGAAGTGTAGCGTCAACAAACAATAGATAACAAACAATACAGTACAGACGTACATGTCTCCATAAATTGATGTTATCTATTGACATCTAAATAAAATCAAATAAATTTTTTATTATATGAGATGATATGATTCTATGTTATAACTGAACTCTCCGTCTAACGTTCCATTTATACCTTCTAGCCATAAATTCATAATATTTATTTGTGACAACATCATGAAAAAGATTATCGCACAAACCACTCAAATATAAATCTATATTTATGACTTTACATCATGAAAAAGATTATCGCATAAACCACTCAAATATAAATCTATAATCATCTAAGCGCGCACACTCTTGCTTTTTATTCGTATTTTGGATTATGTATAACACATTTCGCTACATTGAATATTCATGCGTATGAAAGAAAATCTATTACAAATATGCAGATTATTATTTTTGCCTGGGGCGGCTTAATGTGCGAAAAACCGAAAGAAATGAGAGAAAAATATAAATTGAAGTTTTGGACTTTGCCTTACGACGACAACCCAAACCCAAACAACCAGCAAGCCAACTCAACTATCTACCCATCTATCCCAAGCATTGGGTTAAGTGCTTTTGATGCTTTTTGTTCATCATGGGAGCTCCCGAGCCCATCATGCTATCATCATTCAAGTGGGCCTTGATTGTTATTATATACAAGCTTGTGGTGCACACTCCATGGCGGAGAGGTCAATGAACAGGCGGCAGTGGCGGTTAGATATAGATAAAGTTATTTAGGGTTCATTGTTTATTTGATGTTTGTGATTTTGATTTCATGCACACAAGCTACTTATGTTCAAAGCCCGAGGAATATCATCGCACTCCATCACTCACTATTTTGTTATTCTTTGGGGTTTCCAATGCATTTCATAATCGCGTGTTTTAGTTTTGTATCTATAAGCTATAAACGAAATGGGGTTTTTCTTTTGCTTTTAGCTGGTACCCATTTCATTGATTAAAAATATAGCTAAACGATTTCTTTTATAACCGTCATAAACATAAAACATATTCATAGTCAATATGCTCCTCGGCCTTTATGCTAAGCTCGGCTATTCAACTGTTTGCTACTCTCTACTAAGTACAACTTTTAATGCAGCCTGAATGCAGGTCTCTCTGTCTACTTAACCCACATTTTCAGCTTCTCAGCCTATGGAACATAAAAGATTCTTTTTCTTTTCTTTCTTATTTTTTTAGTTCCTCCTAAGCCTTAGTATAATCTTTGACTATGCCACAGGCAATTGCAACTTAACTTGCATGCATTTTTGAGGCTGGCTAAGTAAGCTTGGCATTCTTGAAGGATCTTTTTGAACCCAACCTCACGACACACATCTCTAGGTGTGTGGAGCAATAACAACAAACAGCTAAAACTGTCAAACAAATGCGTCAACTCTGAACAGAACCAGCTCCAACATATTGCATCCCAGTTGCGTACGAGTTGAAGCCTTCTTCCACTCGTTGAGGCATTCCATGACAGCACGTAGTTGTGGCAGAAACTTGAGCTATAAAAAACAGTTTTATTTTTGTGCTAGTTGGAAACTTTATTTTTTTTTTTGGAACACATTTTGCAACTTTGGTAAAACTTTTTTACGCTAGGCATGTACGTGTTTCTTTCTTAGCGCTGAGTTGCTTTCAATCGAGCTGAAAACTATCGATAACATTAATCAATCAAGTGAACGCGTAACTAAACTCACGAAACAAGCTCAAACAGCTGATCCAAGAAGTTTGCAACAGTTGCATACAAAGAAAAGGCTTAAAATTCTGTCAGTTTGGAACTTTCGAAAGGCGTAAAAGGCAGTTAAAACTTTCTGTATTGTATTTCGTGGTGGTTTGGTATTGGGGAAACTCTAGGGTCCTGCAAATGGGAAAGTATCTGAACACTCTATCAACACTCTTAGCTACCATGACGAGTCTGATTCCTTAATCTGAGAAAAGAATCTAGAATTTTACTGTATATATTATAAAGAATTCTATTATAACGAATTTTACTATTTATATTATAAATAATATTTTTAGACCAATTTTTTGCAGATATAAAATTTTAATTCTAGAATGTTTACAATGGAGGAGGTGCGATGCTGATGGGGCTCATACCGATTAATCAATATTTTGACTATCGATATATTGTGTAACGGATACCAACTAAATTTTTCTATTATTACAGGCACTAAATAACAAAATTAAAATTAATGGTAATTGCAAGAAGAAGTATTAGCTAAAGCACACAAATGTGGCAATCAATTACACTAGTTTAAAAATGTACGGGTCATCGACTGAACCTTCGTATATTTTTTAGGGTAATTTTGGGTAATTGAGCTAAATTTTGTATCGACCTGAAAGATGATAAGATCGAATGGTATTGAAGTGTTCTTTAAAATATGTACAGAATAACTGAAGTTACAAGCAGGCAAGGACGAAAAAAAAAATTAAATTTTCAACCATTTCAAAGATCTTTGAATTCGGTTGGGAACTGTAGATGTTAACGAAAGAAAAATCCAAAATAACTAAATAAAAAAGAGGAAAGAAAAATCACAACATAACCTAAAAAAAAGGGTCCAAAAACATATTTTTCAAAAAAATCTTGAAAAAGGTCTTTAAGAAAAAAGGAAGTTGAAATTTTCGTGTTTCTCGATCAAATATTTCCCTTAATAAACACATTTTTACGAAGGTTCATTTTTCGTGTAAAAAAGTATTATAAGCCGAACCAAATTAAAACTATTATGGGGGATGGAGGTCCGAAAAAGGGTTCCTCACAAAGAGCTGGGGCACTGCGACTAAAAGATCTTTTGTACCATTGATGAAGGTAATAAAATCCTAAAAGTATTTTGCGCATTTAGCTATACTTTTATTAACGCCAATTTAGGTTTTTTTGGACACTCATATTATTGTTTATATCTTTGGTCACACTTATTTTAGCGTCGAATCGGTAACGAGTTTATTCCATTGACTTTTTCGAATATTTTCAAGAACATTTGTGCTTTATTTACAATAAATAGCTTTCAAGGTAAACATTTTTAATTCGAGAATATTTTAATGTACTTTAGGAAGTGCTGTCCAAAAGCATTTAGTGCTCATTGCAAGTAAATATAGAAAGATACATATTTCTGTTCTTGTTTCTCTAACAAATCCCTGAGCTTTCGTTTCCTTTTCAGGTCTGAATTTTCGGCCTCAACGACCGAACTGCAGGGAATGTTTATTGCTGAGATTGAGAGTATTTTATTCTAAATTAAAGGCAATACAGAATGAACAATTTGTATAACTTCAAACTAACATTAAGATCGCTTTTTTCAAGCGTAAAATTCTGGAACAGGGACGAACTGACTTTCTGAGTGTAAACTTCGTGTTAATTTTTTAAAATTAATATTTACTAAATAGGAAGTACCTATTAACGTTGAAAAGCAAACGAAGCTGACTGAATTTTATATTTTATCATATAAAGTTTTTCAAATTTGTGCACAATAAAATATTGAAAAAAAAAACAGGAGTGATTTTTATTTATAATATATAGAAAGGTGAATTGACGCAAAAAATGCGATTTGCAAAATTTTGATATAATATCTTACAGTTTTCGGACAATAACCTATTTCGGCTGACTGTTTAAAATTAATTTATTATAAATCAATTTTTCAAAAAATCTGGATATTTCGAAAAAATATTTTATCTTGTTACATATTGCATTCAACGATTGGAATCATCTTGATTAGGCAATATTGATAAACTATCGCATGGTTAACATTTATTAATAATATATAGAAAGGTATCGGTTTTCCTATCACGATCCCATCTCTAATTGAATTGATACAAAAAATGCGAATTGCAAAATTTTGATATAATATCTTACAGTTTTCGGACGATAACCTTTTTCGTCTGACTGTTTAAAATTAATTTATTATAAATAAGTTTTTCAAAAAATCTGGATATTTCGAAAAGCAATTTTATCTTGTTACATATTGCATTCAACGATCGGAAACATCTTGATTAGGCAATACTGATAAACTATCGCATTGTTAACATCAAAGTTTGGGACAAAATTTATATTCACTAAATTGTAGTGATTATGAAATATGAATCGGAAGCGATTAATTCTAATCTAGAAAAAAACAATAGGTCACTTTATATATCAAAGTTTCAAACAAATGTATTTTCACTAAATTGTAGTGAAAGTGATATTAAATCGGACGGGAGTAAATTCTAACCTCGAGTCCATACACTTGGACCATAAACAAAAAAAGAGGTCAGTCCGATTAGAAGCTTCCCGATTAGGCAAAATCGATCGCATTATTAACATGAAACATTTTGAAGAAACCTGAAAAATGTACTTTCACTAAATTGTAGTGAATATAGGAATCGAAATGGTTTAACATCTAACCTAGTGTCTCTACACTTCACTCATAAAGAAAACAGGAGCTCTGTCCATTACAAGCCCCACTCATCACAATTAATTTGGCCCATATCCCTTTACATATAAAACGATGTAACTTAGCACACATATTCCCTTTTTTTTTAATCGGAATGGGCTGAGGGTATGCCTTCGTTCGACTGATCCAAATCTTTTATTTAACCACAACAGCTGTCAAGAAATAAGTTTTGAAGCCCATTATTCCTGAGGCGTACATTGTACTAAATAAGTTTTTATTTTTTTCGACCACACTGGAAAGCTTTTCCGCAGCGTGTTCCGGCTTATCCGACTGGGAACGCAATGGACAAACCATTGCTCCATACTTCCACACACGCACACCGACACATGCGCGCATGTTTAACAGCTTCTGTGTGTGTGTATGAGTGAGTGTGCTTAAGTGTATGCTGGTAAATGACAATGAATACACAAGCAATGTTCATCGCTCCCGGCACACCCATAAAAAAGACTTGCACATAAAATTTTTGTTTTCTATGCTGAAAAAAAAGGTTTACCAAAGCTTTGCTTTATCTTCCAACAATAATACGTCACAAGAAGCACATTTTAAGGTATGGGCGTTTTTGAAGTTGACGTAGACTTTAATTAGAGAGCCAGTACCCAGCTACCGGAAATGGCTTCCAACGTAGTGCCAATGCATTCTCATATCTCTTTCTTTGACTCGGCGGCAATCAGCAACAATGTCACGCAGTTAACAGCGCCATCAACAAACAGTCACTACCAAATGTATATGTACACTTTATCTGCATCTTCATTTTGTAATGCGCTTTTAGCTACAATTATGTCTTGTGCCAAATTGGAGGAGTGAGCAGACAAACGTCGGATCGGGTGGACCAGGCGGCATTGTTATTGTTATTATTGCCTGAAGTGTGCGTCGTACGCAATACTTGGCCCATAGCCAAAGGCAGACACCACTGGCTGGCTAGCTGTCTTCTTTGTCAGACCGACCCCGTAGTGCCGACCACAGTTCCCCCCAAAACATATTCATACCGGCCGGCTGCTAGGAAGAAGCCATGGGCTAAAGGGGACTGGGGGCTAGGGGCACACTCTTAAGGTGGTCATGGCTGTTTTGTTGACGTAAAGTCTTTAAATATGCACGGAACACAAATATTTCGGTCGGTCAGTCAGTCAGTTAAGAGGTGATTGTGCTTTGACGCCTATTATGTCACAACAGAAACTACTAAGTGTTTGCTATAACTAAAGCAGTGGGCGAAGAAATGTCTAATCATAGCATTCCAACTTGGTCTATTCACCATAAAGCTCAATGCCACATGCCACCCTCTGGTTTCTGGTCTGCGTTCAAGTGGAGTTAATTATGTTGTACAAAATGTAACCACAAAAAAAGAGAAATATATAAAAATATGAGCGAAACCGAGGAATAAATTGCCAGACTGTGGTATGGCTCTCCAAATGCATTCAAATTGAGTTCTGTTAGCTGGGATTGGGTTGCTGTTTTGTGGTCGACTGTCGGTACTCATATCATAACACTCCCTGCAGTCATTTCGACTGGGTCCTACGGGTGGATAGCACCCACATAACGCCCTCAGCGATAAATGGTAAAAAAAACAACAATATTATCGCGACATTGAATAAGTTGCAGCGTTAGGGAAAAAGTTGGCAATTATGTTTTATATTTGTTTTGATTTCCAAGAGGGGAGCTGGAGTCATGGAATGCATGGAAGATGACTCATACGGGCATGTTTGTATTTGCGCTCAGACTGGCACAGTAGTCACAAAATTTGTAAGCTGCATTCTTTTAAGTTCTTAATATATCACTATAGCTCTACAATTCTAGGAGTTGAAAACTTTTTATTTTTTTGTTTTCTCAGTGAGTTGGAGATCACTTTTAAATTTAAAAATTAATAATTTATCTATCAATATCTTTATTCGTTTAGGAAATATGACTTTTCAAAGAGAACTCTTAAAATTAAAAACTGAATTTTCAGTTATCCATAACTGCATAAATAATCGGAAATTTGGAAATAAAATTTGACGTGGTTATCATAAAAATCGGAGAACTTGAGTGAAAAAGTGATCCGCCTCACTTATTTTCGCCTAATAATATTCTTGAATCGATCTATTATAAAAATATTAGGTCATATTGTATTGTTCATACATATTTGCCTGCTTTAAAACATTATTTCTAATAAAACTTTAGTTTTTCACTTTCAATACGCACATAATATAAAATCGATCGGTAACAAATTACCGATTAAAATAACGAAAATAGCTGGAATAGACCTATTCCATGAATAATTTTCAGGAAAAAATAATATAAAACAAATTACGGATGAAAATACCGAAAATAGTTGGAATAGACATATTCCACGAATAATTTTCAGATAAAAATAATATATCTAAACAATTCATAACTTCTAGAAATCATTTTTCTATAAAAATGACTAAAGGTCAATATATAAATGTTTATTCTTATTAGGAAATTATTATTAAATAAAGAAATTGCAGACTCTTCTCACTAACCTCACTGAATCCTTCATTACCTACTCGAATCAGGTTCTTATAACCCAAACTAAATTTACTTATTTAGAAAAACATCGAAGACCCACAAAAGTTAACTCAAATATGGTCAGGAGTACAAAATATCGAAAATAGAATAGAATTGATTTTGAATTTTTTAATAATTTAATTTATATTTAATTAATTCATAACTTTTTTAAACTTATTTTTTTGTAATGAGTAAAGTTCAGATTATAAATTTTTACTCTTTTTACGGAAATTATGAAATTTCAGACTCTTCTCACTAGCATCACCCTTCATCGCTCACACAAATCAGGTTTTTATATACCGAACCCAATTGACATATTTAAGGAGTCATCGAATACCCCCCAAAGTTAGGAGGACAAAATAAATGGATCTAAACATGCCTGCCTATCTGTCTGTATGAACGCCTATATCTAAGAGATTAAAAGATCTACAATAAAATATCCAAACTTGACATTTAGACTTCTTATACTTCTAGCCATATATTATTGCCACGCCCTCGTTATATTTTGTACAATTTGAAAGATACAGCTTAGGTTTGTACCTAAAATTAACTATAATCGGTCTATAAATATTGGATATAATCGAAATATTGTATTTCAGAATCGAGAGTTCGAATTGCTTCAACGGAAAATTCTTCTATAAGTCTAACTAAGAATAATTTCCTTTTTACAAAAAAATGTATCATTTAAAAAGACTAAGCATTATTAAAAAATTAGTAGGATGGAACTGGAACATTTATGGTCATCATCAGGTGTTTTACGAATAATACAAATTCTAAGCTAGCACTATACTATATAGTACTAGAGGGCCGCTAAACTAGTACTAGAGGCAGGTTTTAAATATGAATTTTAACTAAATTGAATATATAATATTTTCGCTTAATATGTATAGGAATATTTGATTTTGAAGCTACCCGATCAAGTGCTATACATCTAAAAGTCAGAACATGCTCTAAACGTTTTTCCTATTGAATATTTATTTTCTGGTTTCAAACGTTTTTGAAATAGAAAGATCTAGAATTTTTTTTATCGTTTTCATTCGATTTAGGATGCTAAAAAAAGCAATTGATTGAAATTAAAAAAAAATATTTCTAGACATTTAGATAGGAAATTTTCTAGCCATATGCTCATGAAAGAGTAAAAGGAATAAAAGAAGAAGTTAGACAATTCCAATTAATAATTTTTTTCATAAAAGCTTTATTATATCTTTACTTTATATAATTTTTACACTGTTTTTTTTTTAGAACGTAGCTATCGTGTAAAAAGGGAATAGGGTGTATTTGAGAAATAAACAAAAATTTATAGATTTCCGGCACAATACTGAAGTTGTGCTTTTACAACAAATGCTTCCACTATGTCGGGCATAAATGCATGAAAAGTGTGACGGCCTTATACAATGGGTATTTGCGCCCGAACCAGAATACAAAAAGTAGTGAGTTTTTAGACAAAATAGTATTGCAAAAGATGCCATTGTTAGTGTGACCAACTGGCCCGGAAAAACAGGGATAAAGTCCGATTTGGAAGCAAGTCCTCTCAGTGTCCCGATGACTACCTCCGGTTGGTACGGATTTTATAATTTTTTGAAAGAACCTTTCTTAAGCAGCAATAAAATAGATTTAAATTATCTATAACACTGTAATCGTCTAATAAAATTAAATTTAATAATACAATTTTTTTTTTAATAAATTTTTTTTTGTACCAGTTTCGCTCAAAATCGAGTTGGCCAAACTAGTTTTTGTAAGAATTGGCATAAGGTGACATATTTTTAATACTGTTTTTGGTATTATTTTGTGCTAGAAGGGTGACAGACAACTAAACAGCTGTTTGTAATAAACTTAACTATAATTTTTAAATAATAATAATAAACAATGAAAATCTTAACTAACAGAAGTTCTAATTTCTTAGCAGTGAAAGAGTGAGCATTATGTACTGATAAATATACAAAAAAATTTTATCTTTTATAGTTTCAACCTCTATGATCATTGACACCTTTAAACAGCTGATTGTTGTTATGTTTTTAGTCCGGTATTTTCGCCTTTATGCCTCTTTAGAGTCAGACGTTTATTAATTATTCTTGCCTTAATGCATTTATGCTCAACAAAGTACACACCCCAATAGAAACTAAGCTTAACGATCGCACTCGCGGAGTGCCCACTGTAATTACCCAGAGTTTGTAAGGAAATGCGTCAGCTTGATAATAATAAATACCGAAGCACTGCAAACTTTCTCAAGCCTCAATGTTGGGAAATATTTTCAATAGCAATTAGTCTGCTCAACTCAAATAAAAATCGCCAAACTATTATAAACTTGCATGAAGCACAGCCACAGCTCAATGAATTGAAAAATTAAAGTGTCTGTTCATGTGTTGAAAATAAATTCAACACGAGGCATCCAACATCAACAAAAAATATGTAGAAGTCGTGTAATTAGCGATGTTTAAATATAATAATTAATAAGCGAAAATAATTTATGCATAGTTTTAAATCAAAGCCAAATGAAAAAGTGAAAATGTTTGTAGCAAAATATACAAAAATATTTCTTATTGGCAGATACAAAAAAATAAAAATATAATTGGATATGTAGAAGTCGTGAAACGAGAGTGTGAAGAACTGAGTGGAATTCCTTGTACTCTTTTTCTGCAAAAAAAAAAATCTCTTTTAAGTACGTTCTTTGAGAAGTAGAGCGGAGTGAGAACAGAGGGATAATGTTGTATTGGGAAAAGGTCAGCGTTCTTTTTAATAAAGACTTGGCAAGGCTGGTTCGTGATTTTTTCTATTTTTGAAATATCTTATTAATTTTTAGGGCAGGGTTTCATTAAACATGACTCATAGGATCAACTAGCAAAATATCTTAGCTTTTACACCGCAAGTCAAACAATCTTTATATTAGAGATGGGAACAAAAAGTCACTATCGTCACGAAACTGAAATTTGTTATCACGCGCCAAAGTATTTGATAGGATCATTTAGCAAGAAATAATCTTTAGGCGAAGCTTTATACGAAAAGACAAAAATCTTTATATTAGAGATGGGAACAAAAAGTCACGATCGTCACGAAACTGAAATTTGTTATAATACGCCAAGGTATTTTATAGGATCATCTAGCATGAGATAAAACTTGGGCGAGATCTTGGATTTGATAGGATTATCTACCAAGAGATAATCTTTGCGCGATATTATAGATTATATACCGAAAGACAAACAATGTTTATATTAGAGAATGGCAAAAAACGTCACGAAACTGAAATTTCTGCCAAGCTATTTGATAGGATAATCTAGCGAGAGATAATGCTTGGACGAGATCTTGGGTTTTATACTGAAAGACTAACAATCTTTATATTAGAGATGGGCACAAAACGTCACGCCCGTCACGAAACTTAAATTTCTTATCTCGCGGCAAACTATTTGATAGGATCATGTAGCGAGAGATAGAGCTTGGGCGAGATCTTAGTTTTTATACCGAAAAATAAGATATCTTTATATTACACATGGGCACAAAACGTCACGCCCGTTACAAAGCTGAAATTTCTTGTCACGCGCTAAGGTCTTTTAAACTTATTAGGCAATACATTTTTTTTTTCTTAAATACAATGTTTTTTGCAATTAAACCGGAACCCAGTCCATCTATAACCTGATTCGACTCATCAAAAATGCATATGCTTCTATACTTCCTTGTCCCATTCATGTGCTCAAAGTCAATGTACCCTTTTCCCACTATGAGTAATAGGTACTCAAAAAAAAAAAAAGGAGAAAAAGCGATAGGCTCTTGGCGCGTCTACGCTTGATAACATTATTGTAGTGATAGTTTTGAAAGCATTTTAACACGCTCGCCGTTCCAGCAATCTGATTGTATTATCAACGAAAACCCGCAAATGCTTAATGCGGGCGTTAACGCCCGTTGCCCGTCGGTTGATGATTCACTCACCTGTGTGTCATTTAAAATCTCTAAATGTTCACCCTTGCGGAAGCTTAAATCTTCATCCGTGCGTGCATCATAGTCGTAGAGTGCAACAAATATTTTTGCATTCGCATTGGCCGTATCGCTTTCGGGTATTTGTGGCACTGGACGTATTTGCTCCGGCGGCTGGCCCGCTCCAATTGGTATAGCTATTTGTGGCACTCCACCCACAACACCAATGGCAGTAGCCGGATCGTCAAGCTGATTGCGTGCATCGACATGGACTTTGTCATTGTCGGGTTTCTGTGTGCGTAGACAGTTGCCCATTATGAAGATCTCCTGCTGCTGGATGCGTGTGCGTGTTGGCGTTGGAATCGAAGAACGTCGAAGTGAAGACGACGTCGAATTGTAATGCACACAAACACACACACACAATTCGATTGCACTTGTTTGTTTACACTTTGTGGCAAGCCGAGCCGTCTATAGGATAAATGTTTACTAAAACTAGTTTACCCTTTTTTTTTGTGTGTGGATAGATTGCAGCTGCTGCTGTTGTTGTTGTTGTGGTGTTGTTTGTTGTTTATTTGTTCACTCACGATTAACATGGGGTGTTGGCACTTGCTATAACTTTATTTTAACAAATATATGTAGAATATTTGTGATGCAGATTTTTGTGTATTGCATTTGGTTAAAAGTTGTTGCTTATGTTGCGTTTGCCCACGGCACAACAATATTTTTTTAAACTTTTAACTTGTATATAATTTATTATAGCACTAACTAAATTAAATGCTTACACACATGTGCATGTGTATGTGTGCGCGTATGTGTATTTCTGCTATTTTTTTTTTTTAGCTATGTATGTGATGCTGCTGCAGACGCGACGAAAACATTAAACAAACGCCAATAAACAATTGAAACACATGCACACGCTATTATTTGAACTTTTTTACTATTATTATTTACGCGTTCACATTTTTTTAATTGTTTAATTGAATTTTCTCAGCGCATTTTTAGAGAAATTGTGGCAGCGAAAATGGCTCCCGATAGCGATAGGGTTGTTGATATGATACCAATGCACGATACCAGCTTTGCATCGATTAATTTGGATACGATGTTTGAGTTGGCAACTACTGTAATATCGATGTGGTATCGATGGCGCTGCGTAAAAAACTATCGTTTTATTTATTATAAATAAAAAGTTTGACATTTTTATGTGTAGCTTTATTGCCGTTTACTAAAATTGCGTAATACAGCACATAAAACGTTTAAACATTAAAACTTAAAGCTCAACCATTTTGTGATATTCACAACGTGACTTTAATTTACAGTCACTGCGATAGCTGCGATAACACGCTTAGCAGTGTTGCTTTGATTGCTATTTTTTCTAGTCCAGCACTAATTACTAAAACTGCATCAGTGACATTTGTGCTTAAAGATTTTTCTTAATTAAACATTAAAGCAAGTGTTAATTAAACAAAATGGATATAAAATCCTTTCTCTTTGAGTATTGCTCAAAAATTCGCACAGAGCCCAAAATTGATGTGCGTCCAACTGGTAAGTTTTTGCTAAGCAAACAAAACTGCAATTGCACATTATTGATTAATTTTTTAGGGCCCAAGCACCGGCAGCGTTTTTTGTGTGAAATACGCGTGGATCAATGTAATTACGTAGCTGTGGGCAATTCCACAAATAAAAAAGATGCGGAAAAAAATGCTTCACGCGATTTTGTTAATTATTTAGTGCGTGTGGGTAAATTGAATCAAAACGATGTGCCGAATGAGCAGGGTGCTCCGCCGGTTGTGCCAAGCGCCACAAGCAGCAACAACATGCAAAGCAACAATGAACAGCAACATCGCGTGTTTGGTGACCAGTCGGGTCCTCAGGATCTGGGCGAGGCCTATCGTCCACTTAATCATGACGCAGGCGGTTTTAAACGCGACCATTATAACCTAATAGACCATGTGCAGGAACAAAAGGACATGAACGAGGCCGAATCAATTGATGTGAATGCGGCCATACATGGCAATTGGACCATTGAAAATGCCAAAGATCGTCTTAATATCTACAAACAATCTAATGGCATTAAGGATGACTATAAATATACGCCCGTGGGCCCAGACCATGCTAGGTATGTTCACGGCTTCACTTATTTATCGCAAACTGCTGTAAAAAACTGAGCGCTGGATTTAGCACAATCTATAAATCTGGCGCTCAGTGTACTTTGTTTAAAATCTTGCGAGAAGTTAACCTGCTGAGCGCTGAATATTACCAAAGTTGGATGTAGGCTAAACAGTGCCAGCAGCTAAGCGTTTAGAGTTATTTGGCACAACATTTATCAAACCTTATGAAGGTTTTGTGTGTGTTTGCTTTCGGTTTGCCAGCAAAGTGAGCATCCATGAAATATATGTTTGACCATGTCGGCCTTATTAATATGATTTTTTACGGGTCAAATAGCTCTAAAAGCTACCTGTTTCTGGAAGGCATGTGTCCAAAGTGCCAACAATTGTGCCCAGCAGGTTAACTTCCATTGGTAAGTTTTGTTCAAACGATGGACACTCAAATCATATGCTACTATTTTGAAATTGCTATCACCATTAGGAGCTTTATGGCGGAATTATCCATATATGTGCCAGCTTTGAAACGCAAGGTTACTGCTCGCGAAACTGGTTCCAACAAAAAGGCAGCCAGCAAATCCTGTGCACTTTCGTTGGTGCGTCAACTGTTTCACTTAAAAGTTATAGAGGCATTTAGTGGCACGCTCAAAAAGAAAAAGGATGAGGAGCTAAAGCCCTATCCAGTCAGATTGTCGCCGGAACTAGTTAATCGCGTGGATGGCATCATTCGTTCGCTTGATTTGCCCGTAGTTAATCCGCGTAACATCAAAGTGGAGGCCGAAGGCGCGCCCATCTCGTTAATCGTACGTAGTACACTACAATCACAGTTCAAGATTCTAAATAAATGCCAAATTTCTTAACAGGTTGGCAATAACAAATTTGACGAGTCGTCGGTAAACCGAGATATCAGACAGGAAAGCTCAGTCATACCTTGGGCTCCACCGCAGCCGAACTGGAACGCTTGGCATGCTTGCAACATAGATGAAGGTGAATTGGCTACCGTCTCCATTGACGATCTGTCTATGGATTTTGAACGCAATTTAAAGGATCGTCGGCTGAATAACCCAGAGTATCGGCAGTTCTTGGAGTTTCGCGATAAATTACCCATTGCTGCGATGCGCTCCGAGATCATGAACGCCATCAATGACAGTCCTGTTGTTATCATTCGCGGCAACACAGGCTGTGGCAAGACTACGCAGATAGCTCAGTATATACTTGACGATTACATTTCTTCAGGACAAGGCGGCTATGCCAATATTTATGTAACCCAACCGCGTCGTATTTCTGCCATTTCAGTGGCAGAACGCGTGGCACGCGAACGCTGCGAGCAGTTAGGCGACACTGTGGGCTATTCTGTACGCTTTGAGTCAGTCTTTCCACGTCCCTATGGAGCTATCTTGTTCTGCACCGTGGGCGTCTTGCTGCGCAAGTTGGAAGCTGGCCTGCGTGGTGTATCTCACATTATTGTGGATGAAATACACGAACGAGATGTTAACAGCGATTTTCTGCTCGTCATTCTGCGTGACATGGTGGACACCTATCCGGATTTGCGTGTTATTCTCATGTCGGCTACGATAGATACAACCCTCTTTAGCAAATACTTTGGCAATTGTCCGGTGCTTGAGGTGGCTGGCCGCGCTTTTCCTGTGCAGCAGTTCTTTTTGGAAGACATTCTAGAGATGACTAAGTTTGTGCCTACTGCAGAGTCACGACGCAAACGCAAGGAAGCCGATGATGAGGAGCAGTTAATGCTTAATGAGCCCAAGGAGGATTCTGAGCTAAATTTAAATAAGGTCTGTGATCCCAAATACTCGCAACAAACTCGCAATGCAATGGCCATGTTATGTGAATCGGACTGCTCATTCGAGCTTGTCGAAGCTCTGCTTTTGCATATTAAATCCAAAAACATACCTGGAGCCATTTTGGTATTTTTACCCGGCTGGAACCTTATTTTTGCTTTGATGAAGTTTCTTCAGAGTTCTTCGAACTTTGGCAACTCACAGCTGTATCGCATTTTACCATGTCACTCTCAAATACCACGCGAGGATCAGCGAAAAGTTTTTGAGCCAGTTCCCGATGGCATCACAAAGGTAAGCGAGTAGATTTGTTGTACAAATAAAGATATTTATTGACTTATAATATTAATCACTTGCAGATTATTTTGTCCACCAACATTGCGGAGACTTCCATTACCATTGATGACATTGTCTTTGTTGTAGACATATGCAAGGCACGCATGAAGCTCTTCACCTCGCACAATAATTTGACTAGCTATGCCACTGTCTGGGCCAGTAAAACCAATTTGGAACAACGCAAAGGCAGAGCTGGGCGCGTGCGTCCAGGATTTTGCTTTACCATGTGCTCACGTGCACGCTTTGAGAAACTTGAGGAGAATCTCACACCAGAAATGTTCCGCACGCCCTTGCATGAGATGGCACTCACTATAAAGCTGCTGCGTCTTGGATCCATACATCATTTCTTGTCTAAAGCTCTTGAACCGCCACCAGTGGATGCTGTTATCGAGGCAGAGGTATTGCTGCGCGAAATGCGTTGTCTGGATAGCAATGATGAGCTGACGCCGCTTGGCCGTCTTCTAGCGCGTTTGCCCATTGAACCTCGTTTGGGTAAAATGCTTGTGCTGGGTGCGGTCTTTGGCTGTGCGGATCTTGTGGCCAGCATGGCCTCCTATTCCAGCACCTTTTCCGAAGTGTTTGCCTTGGACATTGGTCAGCGACGCTTGGCCAATCATCAGAAGGCTTTGAGTGGGAATAAATGCTCCGATCATGTGGCTATGATTGTGGCGTCACAACTTTGGCAAAGAGAAAAGCAACGTGGCGAACAAGCGGAGTCGCGTTTCTGTGAGTGGAAGGGCTTGCAAATGTCCACCATGAATGTTATGTACGATGCCAAAAAGCAGCTGCTTGATCTGTTGCAGCAAGCTGGATTTCCAGAGGAATGTATGCTGCAGCATCAAGTCGATGCAAACCAGGATGATCCTGTTTTGGATACAGCATTGGCCTTGCTTTGCGTGGGTCTCTATCCCAATATATGTGTGCACAAAGAGAAACGCAAAGTACTGACCACCGAGTCAAAAGCGGCACTCTTGCACAAGACCTCAGTCAACTGCAGCAATCTGGCCATCACCTTTCCATATCCATTCTTTGTTTTTGGCGAAAAAATACGCACACGCGCTGTTTCCTGCAAGCAAATGTCAATGGTAGCTCCACTGCAGGTGATGATATTCGGCTCACGCAAAATTGATTTGGCACCCAAAAATATTGTGCGCGTGGATAATTGGCTGAACTTTGAATTAGACCCGGAGCATGCAGCAAAAATTGGATCTTTGAAGCCGGCCTTAGAAGATCTTATAACAATAGCTTGCAATAATCCTGAAAATGTGCTGCAGCTGGACGGACCCTATGCGGATCTTGTTAGTGTGATCAAAGATTTGTGCGTGCAAAATGCCGGTGACCATGGCTTGCAACGTGATTCGGGCGTGCTGCCGCATCAGTCGCGTCAATCAAATTATGGCAGTGCGCCCAAGCGCGGTCGTTTTGATGGTGGATTCGGTGGTGGCGGCAGAGGTGGTAGCAACTACACCGGCAGTTCCGCTGGCAGCAACTATGGAGGTAATAATAACACCAACTATGGAGGCAATAATAACGGCAGCTATGGAGGCAATAATAGCGGCAACTATGGAGGCAATAGTTTTGGTGGTGGCTTTTCAGGCAATTATGGAAACAATGGCAACAGAGGAGGTTACGGCAACAATGGTGGCAGAGGCGCTTACGGAGCCAACAACGGTGGCAACTACGGCGGAGGCGGCAACAACGGTGGAAACTACGGCGGAGGTGGCAACAACGGTGGAAACTACGGCGGAGGTGGCAACAATTGGGGCGGAAACTGGGGTCAAGGAAATAATGGCGGCAGACGTTTTTAATGCATGCATAGCATATTAAGCTGTGTGTGTGTTATTTTTTTTTTTATTATTTATATGCATATATTAAAGCACATAATACATACGTATGTTATGTAAAAGTATTAATTTACATTAAATTAAAAAAAAATTGTAGAGGAAAAGGAATTGTGGTTTTAATTTGGGAAGGACTGCTAATAAGTATTCCAATAATTTGTGGTTAAGATGGGGCTTTATTGTCATTCTTTGAATACGAAAATCTAAATCAGGTTTTACATGCATCAAAAAATTACAGGGTCGAAATCAGAAGTGAGGTTAGGACCTCGAAATATAAAAAAAAAATACATTTGAAAAGATGAATCCTGAAAATTTTTAAAAAGCTGCCTTGTCAGTAAATAAAACCGATTTTAATGTTCATTTTATTTATTAATAATGCTAAAACAAAATGGGCGTATATATAAATTTTTTCTACATAAAAAAATAAAAAATCACCCAACAACAAGTAGACATTAAATTTGTTAACAAAAACAATACTGCTTGAAGTCAATTTATTTTAAACTTAAGACTTAAAATATTACACAAAATGTTAATTAAATTAACGTTAGAAAAAATGGTTTAAAGAAAATGATTTGCTAAACAAAAAAGCGTAAAAGGAGTTTAAAAATAAATTATGTACAATAAATTGTAAAAGGGAATCGTTAGCACATTGTTCCTTAGAATAATCATTCATAAACTGAATGATTAACTAACCCTGCGCCATATTATCACGAGCTTCACTTGAGCCGGCATCATCCGGTTTTACTTCGTTACTTCGCTCCTGCTGACGTACTAGCACATAGTAAAGGCCACGCTTGTTCATCAGCTCGTCGTGTTTGCCGGACTATAGCATGAAAAAAAAAAATTGTATAAGAGCATTTTCATTATAAGATATAATTAAATGCTCAATAAATTTAAAAAATAAAAGTACCCGATAGCTTGCAATTGCTCAGCTCATATAGCTTAAACATTTCACTTCCAATTAAGCACTTCTTAAAGTTGCTTCCAGCTCCAAACACTTCCTTAGCATATACATACTCACTTCGACAATTCTTCCCTGATCCAGCACCACAATTAAATCAGCATTTCGTATCGTAGATAGTCGATGCGCTATTACCAAAGTAGTGCGATTAAGCACGGCAGTGTCCAGCGCTTTTTGCACCTCCGACTCACTGGTTGCATCCAGCGCACTTGTTGCCTCGTCAAGTATTAATATTTTTGGATTCTTAAGCAGTGCACGCGCTATGGCAATGCGTTGTCGTTGTCCACCGCTGAGCTGAGTGCCACGCTCTCCCACATTTGTCTCATAACCGCTGGGCAGATTCGTAACAAAGTCATGTGATTGCGATAGCTTCGATGCATTATGTACATCTGTCTCAGTAGCATCAGACCGTCCATAGCGTATGTTTTCCAATATGGTTGTGGCAAACAACACGGGTTGCTGTTCAATAAAACCCAGCACATGTGAGCGCAACCAGAAAGGTGATAAGTCACTGAGCTTATAGCCGTCGAGTTTAATATTGCCTGAGGTAGGTTCGTAAAAGCGTTCAACCAGTGCAGCAACGGTGGACTTGCCGGAACCGCTGGCGCCCACCAAGGCTACAGTCTCGCCTGGTCGGAGTGTTAAACTAAAGTCTTTCAGCACGATCTGTAAGTAAAAAAAAAATCAGAATTCTAAGTGCTATAAGTGCTATGTGGACAGCTTACATGATCGGGACGCATGGGATATGCAAATGAAACGTTTTCGAAACGTATTTCGCCGTGCAGACGATCCTGCGGCATGATATAACCACGCAGCAGTTCCACCTTTGGCTGCAGCGCCAGAAACTAAACAAAGATATATAATTATAAAACATTTTTAAACATAGTCAATAAAAGCATAACATTACCTCAAAAACGCGACTGCCCGCGGTCAGACCGCGTATCATCGTGCCCAGCAGCACGGAGCCTTGTGATAAAGAGCGCTGCACACCTTGTGAAGCCACCAGAAAAGCCATCAATGAGCCCGGCGTTAAACTTTCCGTAGACATTAAATGTCCGCCCATGAAAAGCGTGGAAAGCACCAAAGTGTTTAGGAAAAAGTTGGTCAAGCCCTGGAAAACGGCTATGCCATAGCCCAGTTCTTGAGCCAAACGTGCGGCTTCGTTTGTTTCCGCCTCGAATAGTTCCATTTCAAGGTACTCACAAGAGCTGGAGCGCACAGTGCGTATATTGGACAAAGCCTCCTCGCAGACGCCCGTCGCACGCTCAGACTGTGAACAAAAAATCAAGTTATAAATAAGTTCTTTTCCTTTTTGCTGTAACAATTTACCTGCGCCTGTGAGCGCTTGCTCAGCGTGCGCAATTTGCGACCCAGATATGTCATAAACATGACCACGCAGGGCACGCTGGCCAGCGCTATGGCGGCCATGTGTGGCGATATCAGAAACAAAGATATGCTGCCGCCTATAAGCTGTGCGGCACTGCGCAGACCTTGCGCCACAAATTGCTTAAACGATGTCTTGAAATCCTGCACATCCGCTGTAAGTCTATTGACCAGCTCACCCGTGCGATTCTCATCGAAAAAAGCAATATCTTGCAGCACAATTTGCTTGAACAAATCCTGCCTGATCTTGGCAGCCATTTGCTCACCAATGCGGCTTAGCAGATAGATGTACATAAAAGTAAATGCCGACTGCATCATGTAGAGACTGAGCAAATTGGTGGCCGGTTTGCTGACATCCTTGACAAAGGAGTTGTTAAGAGGATCGACAACATAGGTGTTTGCATAACGCGCAAGCGTATTGACCAAATCACCCAATAAATTCGGTATGCGTATGTTGATGAAGGCCACAACTAGCGCTGCCTGCAAGAATACATAAAGTTAATAAGATAAGCTTATCAATTAATTGTCTGACTTTTACGGAAGTGCGGAAACTTACAAATATAGCGCCGATAAGCTCCCAAAGGTGTGGCTCTAAGTACGTCCAAAAGCGTCTCCAATCAAAATTATGCTCCTCCTGATCTATCGTGTGTTGTATAACACCTGCCAAACGATTGGCTTCGCATTGCACTAAACGAGAACTGGCCATATAGCTGCGTACGCCTACACCTAAGCCCAAGGCGCCTCCGCCCCAAAGCAGTGCACGTGTCGTGCGCAAAGCACGTCCAGCTATAACCGCTGAGGGAGGAACTGCCGCTGGTTTATGGGGCAGGCATTCTTTCATATGTTGACGCATCAGCTTGCTGGCATTTTGTAGTTGTTGGCTGAACTGGCGTCCGGAAATCTGTAACGTTTGGCCATGAGAGCGGGGCAGTTGTTGTAGCAGGTTGCGACTGTGTATTTATAAACAAAAACATGTGATGACATAATCGCCTAATACTTGGACTATGATACATTAACAGTGAGCGCCAATATATCGCTTTGGTTTTACCTTAGTTGGTCGCTTCGAATGCAATTGGAGAGGAATAAACGTAGCATCGCTGGCCTTTGTTCGTTACACTTAACTTAGAAAATCTGCTAAAAGTGCGCAGATTCATTAAACTATGGGATTTGATTAATTTAAACAACACGTTCTTATCAACTGCTGAACATTTTAACTAGGGCTGCATGCGTTATGCAAAACAGCTGTATGTTATCGAAGCAATCGATGTGCCATATGGCAAAGCCAGATGTGGCAGCTGCATAATGTGTGAACCACTGTTGAGCTAGTTTTAGTTCATACCCAAAAGTGGTTCGCAAAGTGCGGATTTCTTATTAAATATTAAGTGCTCTACTTTATTTAATATTAATAGTTTATTATTGTATTACCAAAAAAATTAACTTTAGTACATTTGATGGTATTTCTATGCAACAATCCTTGAAAATATTGAATCAGCTTGCAAATTATTTGAAAACAACTGACAATGCAATTAGCTCCGATAAAAAGCCAGTTCATGCCAACTAGCTCAATTCGGAACTAAACATAAATAGAGACTATGACAACTCTAGTCCATAAGCAAGCGCCGCCATATTCAAGCGTACCGAACAACTCTTAATTGCGCGTTTTTATTTTTTTGTTAAGTGTAATATTTATTGTGTTTTAAAATATAAATATCTGTGCTAAAATGGAGTTTGATAGCGCCAAAGAGAATATACAACCTTTAGCTACGGGTCGCAATGTTAGCTTGCTGCAGGCCTCGCTCAGTCAAGATGCATCACAAGACCTTTTGGCGCAGCGCAAAAAATTGGAAGAGGATATTCGTCAGTACAAAGGAGATGATCCATTATTACCTTGGTATGCTTATATTTGTTGGATTGAGCAGAGCTGTCCAGCAGGTGGCAGTGGTTCGGGTCTACAGCGCGCGCTGCACAAGTGTCTATCGCTATTCGAAAGTGACGAGCGCTATAAACAGGATCGACGCTTTATAAAGTTGTTCATCAAGTTTGTAAGTTCTGGTGTAATATATACACTTGCCTTTGCTAAAAGCTCTCTTGCAGATGGAGAAACAGGAGGATCGTATTGAGTGCTATCAGCAAATGTATAATAATGGCATAGGCACCATGGTGGCGGATTTCTATATTGCCTGGGCCTATAGCTATGACTTAAGCGGCAACTTTCGCAAAGCTGATGAAATATTCCGTCTAGGTGTGGCCTGTCGCGCTGAACCTTTTGAAGAATTAAAGGAGGCGCATTTACATTTTGGCTATACAGTCAGTCAGCGCATGATGTACACGAATGGGGATGAAGCCAGCGCAGTTACACAGGAATTAAATGAACGACGCTTTGCGCTGCAATCGCTGCATGGACAGCGTCGTAAAAATACCATAAATGTGGGCAGTGTGCGCACTGGAGCGGCTGTAAGAAGTCATAGGCCTGGTGTAGTTCAGGTAAGACACTATAAAACTGCGAATGATAAATATGCTAATAATTGTAAATAAATTCTTTTAGAGTGATGCGCCCAGCAGCAGTCGCGTGAGTAACGCTGGTCGTCAAGTTGAGGTTTTTAACGATGAGAATGCCGATGCTAATATTGTGCCAACGGATACATCAGCTGCAGCAGAAGCCATTGACAGTCACAAATCCAGTTTGCGTTCTATAATTGATGCTGCGCGTAATCAGGAAAATCTTAAGGAGCCGGGCCCATGGAATAAAGCACATGCTAAACCCGATAAACATGGCACAATTTTTCCCAAGACTGCCCAAAATGATTTGCCATTTGATATACATGTCGATGAGACTACACAGCCACTGATTACACACTATGAGAAGAAATTTGATAAACCCTTTAAATATCCACCCAATTTTGTGTCAAGAAATAGTCCACACGAGCCTTGGATTACGCCTGTTACCATAGAAAATGAACCAAACACATCAGCGCTGGCAATGTATAATAAATGCGCACTGTATCCGCGGCCCAACTTGGAGTTTTCACCAGAAGAATATCGCGCATATTGTTATTTGAAGCAGCGCAATCCTGAAGATCCTTATGTTCTGCGCCACAACAAGTGGTGGGGCAGCATGGCTGGCGTACGTCTATTTCCCAATTTTGCAACAAAATCTGAACCGCAGGCTATTGATGAGCTGGACAAGTACCATAAATATCCCAGTGTTGAGGGCTTACAGGTTAGCTATGATAAGCTCTACAATGATGACGAACAGCAAGAGTACCAACGTGAGGAATTACTGGCTGCTAAATGGTTTGAAAAACATAATGCCACGGTATGCGCCAGCTCCGACATGGAGGAGACAGTATGTCTGCCGCATGAGCGCATGCCTAGACGCAAGAGTTTCTTTCCAACACATGTGTCAGTTATGGCAACACCAACCTCAAGGTTGCCCACTGTTTCTATGGTGGAAGAGGAGCCCCAGGAACAGGAGAAGGAGCTTGGAAATACAGCAAGCGCAGCGTCAACTGCCTCACTTCCAATGACACCAGCAATTAAAATATTTGAAGATCCAGCGCCCATAGTAACTGTTCCGCCCGTTGATAACTTTGTTTTGCCGACAAAACCAGCTCCTAAAAAGATTGAGATCTACGAAGATACCGAGCACTTAGTCGTGCCGTCTACATCAAAGGCATCAACCAGCGCAGCGTCCACTTTCTCACTTCCAAAGACACCAGCAATTCAAATATTTGAAGATCCAGTGCCCACAATAACTGTTGCGCCCGTTGATAACTTTGTTTTGCCTACAAAACCAGCTCCTATTAAAAAGATTGAGATCTATGAAGATACCGAGCACTTAGTCGTGCCATCTACATCAAAGGCACCAGCCAGCGCTTTCTTTGATGCGGATGAAACATGCTCAACGCAAATGTTTAATGTGTTTATTCAATCTAATGCAGTTAGCACGCCTAAAGCAACACCAAAGGTCGTGCGACAATTTGGTACTGTGCTAAAGGAACTTACGCCACCTATGCCGGCCATTGAAGAGCCAGCGGAGCCAGAGGAAGTCATTGCCGCAGCTGCGGAGGGTACAGAGGCTGGCTCCCCAATGCTGCGTAAGCAGTTGTCTACGATACTAGAGACCTCTGAACATGGCACACAGAGCTCGGCTGCCACCAATGGGACACAGAGCTCGGCGGCTACCAATGGCACCACCAAGTCCAGAAATGCATCAACAATGTCCAGTTGCAATACCGTATTGGCAATGAAATCTGATGTGCAGGCAGCTGCCACACCCGCAAAAGCTCGTTTGCAGCGGCAGCAGGTATTACTGGAAGATTCATTAGTTGGGGAGACGGCAGAGCCTTTTAGAATTCCTGCTCCATCAAATGCGGGAAACTTTTCACGCTTGGACTTTTGGGAAGCAAATCCAACTAGTGTGCCACTTATTAAGTCGCTGCGTTTTCAAGAGGACAAAACAGAAACGGTGCCTAAATCAATCATGTGCTTTCAGGAGGATAAGACTGAGACTATGCCAAAGCTGCCTCTAACAGAGCCCACTTTACATCAACGCACGGTAAATGATTCAAAGCTAATGCTGGCACCATCAGTCTTGCCGCCATTGGTCTTAGATGATGATGATGATGATTTATGCAACTTCTTTGGAAGGTCACCACCAAATCTAAAAGGTTTTGCCACACCAAATGCAAAGCGCATCTGCGATCAACGCACACCCGCAGTTTTAGTAAAGAATTCATTTGCTGAGTTCGACAATGAAATGGTAGCCAAACCGAAAGATCACAGCATAGCCAGATCAATTTTTGATAGTCTCAAAGCGGAGACAGCCATAACGACTGCCGAGCCGGCGGCTCCGAAAGTTTCAACAGCCGTCGAAAAGTTGGCCGAAAGCTTTATGTCGGACTTGTCGTTTGTGCCAGAGACGCAAGCTGTATTTCCGCCCAAGATAGTTGAACCACAATTTGAAATATTTCTCGATGAGACTATGCCCAGCACATCAAGTAAATCGCAAAAAAGTGCACAGGATAAACAACAACTTGTGCGTGCCTCTATGGCCAAAGAAAACATGAGTATGAAAAGTTTTGACAAAAGTTCTCAAGCAGCAAGAGCCACAAAAGTTACGCAGGATAGCCATATGACTGCCTCTTTCATTAAGGATTTTTCCCAGATAAGCAAATGTACCGAAAGTGCAGCGGGAAATCGTGCATCGCAAAAAAGCGTCGGCAATTCCACGCTCAAATTTCTGAACGATTCTCTTGGGAAATTTGAAAAGACATCCACTAATGCAAGCGCTACAACAGAAGGAACACCAGTGAGTGCTACCACTTCAAATCCTAAGCAGCCGAATGAGTATTTTGAGCTGAACGCAGCCACCGAAATGTTTTGCACTGATTTAAGTATGATAAAAAATTCCACTTTGTTGCCGCAGCCAAATATACGAAAAAAGTCTTTAGCTCCGCCAGCTATGCCGCCTGCTGCTGATACGCCTGAAGATAATATGAGTATTTATTATAAAAAGACGCCATTGACGCCGAAGCCATCTAATCATTCTTGGCAAGATTCCGATTTTAAATCGTCAGACTTGGATTTTGTGCATCCACAAACCGAAGTCGATCAATCAGTGTTGGATGCCACCCTAGCCGATTGCAATGCCAATCCATTTAGTGTGGATTTAATTAACTCGCTGCTGCAGTCCATTGAATTTACCAAGTATATTGAGCAGCAACTACCCAACTGTGAGCTGGTAGGACACATCAGGCGCTTAGTGCCACAAGCAATGGTTGAGGTACATCAGGAAAAGTTTCAGGTGCTTAAAATGATAGGCAAGGGCGCCTATGGCTCTGTTTTCAGGTAAGGCTTTTAGTCATTCCATACAGTAGAAGTGTTTATTAAAATAGTTTTATATTACAGCGGCAAGAACTGTAAGACGGGCAAAAAGGTGGCACTCAAACAGGAGCGTCCAACCAATTACTGGGAGTTTTACATATGTCTAGAAGTGCATACGCGCGTGCCCAGCCAAATGGTAAGTATTTATGTTATATACTCAAAGTTTCCAAGTGTTTAATCCTTTTTTTTTTCAACAGAGCCTCGCCTATATGCAAATCGACTATGCGCTGATAAGCAACAACTGCAGCATTTATATATCGGATTTTTCTGTACATGGCTCACTTATCAACGTTTGCAACAAGATTAAAAAGCACTCCAACAAGAATATTGATGAGTATGTGGTGATGCATTTGACTTGCCAGCTGCTGGATATAATTGATCATTTGCATGCTGTGGGCATCATACATGCCGATATCAAAGCCGACAACTTGCTGCTTATGAAGCCGTAAGTGAATGCTTCTTGCAACAACTACTGCCTGCAAATGTATTTAATGACTGTTTTGTGACTTGCAGGCTTTCCATTGATCCCAATCAGATTAGCCTGCAGCTAATTGACTTTGGCGTAGCCATTGATACTACACGCTTTTCGAAAAATCAAACGTTCAACTATGTGCATGATGATGATGCCTTCAAATGCATTGAGATGCGTACCCAGCGTCCCTGGACTTATCAGTTGGACTTGTTCGGTGTCGTTAGTGTCATACACGTGCTGCTCTTTGGTAGCTACATGGAGGTGGTGCAACGCATGCCCAGCGGCATTTGGCTGCCTAAGACGGCGCTGCCACGTTATTTCAATAAAAACGTTTGGGAGACCATATTTCGTACCTTGCTGAATGTGCGAGATTGCCGCACTATGCCGAATTTACAAAACTTGCGCACGTTGCTCAAATCCGAGCTAGCAGAAAAGGAGAAATATGTGCACGAGGCAATTGCCAAGTTTAATACGATATTAAGAATGTAAGCGTTAGGGTGGGAAGAGGGTCTTTTATAATGTTTAAAAGTAATTATATATGTAATGAAATCAATTCGAAAATTGGCAACAACAATGACCACATTGTACCATAACTTTATGGCCTAAACAGTTGTCACAATTTAGGAAATTGACTGTGGTCGCTTAACTCCTTCAATAAGTGCTTTCAATGCGCACTAAACAAAATAATTTCAACCCAATTAAGCGGTTTTACGTAAATTTAACAATAGCGCATTGTGGTTCAGCAGCGGAATTGCATTTCACTGGAACTCTATTTATGTGACTTGCACGCACGCTGGAAATATGCAGCGAACTAACACAGTTTTGGGTTAAATCAAATAATTTGCAATGCAGCTGCCAGTGGCTGGCTTAGTTAGGAGGGTTAACTAGACACCTATGCAAACTTTAAAACACTACAACTAAGATGATATTGATATTTTTTATAATATGATAGTTTGTAAATTTTAATTTTAAATTTTAGTTACTCTAAATCAGTTTGTACGTTTCAATGCTACGTTTAAAAAGTGTATGACGTCTTAAATTTTGCAAAATTCATATATTATAAATATTAAAAAAAATATTTGTTAATGATATTTCAGTAAAAATGTTTTGTTAAATAAGTAGCAATCTTTTCGCCCATGTAAGGCATTCCTTTAAGGCGCTTAGGCGCCTAATTAGAATACTTAAGTTTCTACCTGCTTAATATTTTATTAAAAGTTTGATCGAAATTATACAACACATCGTTTTTATAAAGGGTCTAGCTAGATAAGGTACTGGAAACTGCTCCCAGCGATTTTTGAAAAGTAATGATGCAATTCGTTGCATTTGAAATTGAAATTTGGTCTAAAATTTTTTTTGCCATTCTGCATCGAATTCGCTGGGAGCAGTTTCCAGTACCTTATCCAGCTAGACCCTTTAAAAGCTTTAAAATTGATAAAATTAATATAAACGTAAGCTGAATTTTTTAATAAGTTGAACATGTTTGATTTAGGATTTTTGAAATAGTATTTGTTTAATTTTTTATTTCGAAAATAGTTGTTAAACTATGAAAAATAAGTTTTTTGATTATTAATTTCAATTTATAACACAGTAAAATACTGAAGAAATAGAGAACTAGTTCAAAAGATCTATTTTTGCGTTTTATGTAAAATCTATGAACATTTTTTTTTAAATTTATTAATTGTTTATTTTACATTTCATTTTTGTTGCAGACAATTTTCTTCTATCAAAAATAGTGTGACCAACTCAATTTTTAGCGAATCTGCGACATTTTATGAAAACTACTAAAATCCGGAACAACTAAGCTCAAATCCGGGTAATTTTTTATAAAAAAAAAATTTAAATTTATTTGACGATTTCATAATTGGAATATCTCTTTTTGTTGTTAAAATCGTATTTGCTTTCTGACGATATTTGCTTAGGCAAAATGAAATATTCTTTCAAAAAACTGTAAGGCCATTTAAAAATTCTGGCCAGCCTGATGTGATCACCGGAACGCTGGGACGTTGCTTTCAAAACCAAGCTATGTCCCATCCCCTATCATAAATAAATTTCGTTAAAAAAATTAAAACTTTTGCGCTTTTTCTAAAAAAGTGATTTCTCGTTTTCGATTAGATATAAATTTTTCTACTTCTTTTTCAAACGCAAGATTTCGTCGGAATTTCAATTAAAATCAGTTTTTTTGAACATTTCTCTTATAAATCGTATCTCTCTAATCATATCCCCCTCGCCAAAAGCTTTTAACGCCACTGATACAGCCACACGTACACACCTACAGCCAACGCTTACATGAGCATCTTGTGGGTGTGGCGTCCGCCATTTGCATTTTTGCATTTTACGGAATTTGAAGTCAACGTTAACCGCACTATGTGCGTTTCCGGTTTTTGTTGCTGTAGTTGCTGCAGTTGCTGTCCCCAATTCTGCCCAATTGGTTGGTGACCCTCTCTGAGTACGTGTCTCTATGAGTTTATGTGTGTGCGACATTTGCAGGAGTGTGCGTGCGATGCATAGCATATAAATCAAAGTCAAAACAGCTCGACATGATTCGCAAATGATCAAAACAGACGACCATGCGACCGCCGCCATATGAAAGTCTTATAAATCAAACTGCTTCCAGGCTTGTGTGCGTGTGTCTGTATGGAAGCAATCCTGTCTGTCTTCCTTTTGGTTATGCATGTGTGTGTTTAGTTGATTTTTAAACAGCGACTTTTCAAAATGAGCAATTTGTGGTTTGTCAAACATTACAAAAAGTGTTGCATACTTTTGGGCATACGCTACAGTGCAGTCGAGAATATTAGTGCGAGTTAGTTAAATGAGTGTAATTTTGTTATATTTCATGGCGGATTTATTAGATTTATTAATTTTCGACTTTAAACACAAAAGATTGATATTTCTAAATATTTATAAAAAGTTTAAGTTATTTTCAAATTAATTAATATGAATTGTGTGTAATATTTTTCTGACTGTTCGATTATAAATTATTTTTTGATATCAACTGTTGAATTTATTTCCAAAAGTAATATTTAAACTAATTATTTATAGTAACATATTTAAAAATTGTAAAATAAAATTCATTTAAAAAAAATTAAATTGAGATTAAGACATTTTAAAGTAATTAAAATGATTTCAACTTTTGAATTTATACACAGAAGTATAATTTTAACTAAATGTTTATAATAATATATTTTAAGATGCAAAATAAAATTTAAATAAAAGATAAGATGAAATTTTAAAAAAATTTGTAATAAATAAAAAAAGGTAGTTAAAGGGTTAAAAAAATTTCAAAAATTCACTTCCATTTTATTTTTTCATTCTAGATGGCCACCTCTTGATATTCCAATATGTACCTCGCTGATGCCTGTCCAAGATATCTGTAGCTTAAAATCAGGATTAGCGATCTCCAATAAAGAAAATGTGTTTTAAGAAAATCTATTATTGAAAATTAAAAAAAAAAATAAGTATTAAATTTTTTTTTTTTTTTTGTAATTTAATTCCATTTTAATTTTTCCTTCTGAATTTGTAAAAAAGTAGAAGCCAATTTTATAGCCTGCACAACTTATAGATGCCTTATGGGGTCTCATTATACCAGTTCCATTTGTCATATTATAATGAGCTTTATGATTAATGTTATTAATGTCCTATACTGGAAGGTGACCCGACGATATGCGCCAACTACCGGGGAATCAGTCTTATTGGAATCTCATACAAGATCCTGTCGAGCGTATTATGTGAAAGCCTGAAGCCATATGCCATCACACTGATCGGACCCTTTCAGTGTGGCTTCAGACGTGGTAATTCCATCATAGACCAGATATTCACTCTACGTCAAATCCTGGAAAAGACCCACGAAAAACAGATGGATATCTCTCTGGGCTGCCATGTTGCAGCTGACCGCTATACTTTTGAAGTGGTCAAGGAATTCACGTACCTTGGCACCGCCGTTAACCCCGAAAATGACATCAGCCTGGAGATAAAACGAAGAATCACACTTGCCAAAAGGTGTTACTATGGTCCCAGTAAGCAGATGTGTATCAGAGATCTCTCTCGAACAACAAAAGTAACACTCTACAAGACGCTCATCTTGTCCGTGCTCTTATACGGCGCAGAAGCATGGGTTGTGTCACACCTCTTGGGGTGTTTGAGGGAAAAATTCTTCGTAAAATCTTCGGTCCCGTTCGTTTTGAGAACGACTATTGCATACGGATGAACCACGAACTGTATGAGCCTACGATGACTTAGATGTTGTCCAACGCATCACAATACAACGTCTGGCATGTCGTACGTATGGATAACGATGCTCCAGCGAAAAAGGTATTCGAAGCGACAACGAAGGAATACGAAGGGGACGACCACGACTCCGATGGAAGATCAATTGGAGGAGAACCTATCCTCCCTTGGTATTTCTAAATGGAAAAGGCGCACGCAAAGCAGAGGCGCCTGGCGAGAGCAGTTGTGGTCGGCCGTAACCCGAGAACAGATTGTCATGGCCACACAATCAATGAATGAATAATTAATAAACATTAAGAGTAGATTTTCATAATAAAACTATCCATTAATTGAAAGCTTTGTTCGAGGTAAATATATTAATACTAAACACTGAACAAAAAGCAGCTGACAACTGTCTGAGAATGCGTCCTAATTAAATATAAAAAGCAGTCTTGATTTGTTCCATAAAAACAACAATAAATTCTCAAGCTTATGAAAAAATATTAAAATCAACATAATCGTAAAGCCTGTATAATAGAACTTCAATGCCAAGGTCAAATAAAATCTGAAAAAATATGCTTTCCGAAACCCTTAGGCAATTTCTCTGACGTTTTTGGTATTTTAAAAATTCCCTAATTTTTTTCTCAAATTTCAAATGAGGTTACCATTGTCAAAGTTCCCACTCTCCAAATCAGTCGTATACTTAATATTTTTTAAAATTAACTCGTTCACCTTGCTTTATCAGCTCTATCACTGAAACCATTCCACCTCCAAATTGTCTTCAGCTCGGTATTGCGTTTCTCTTGCATTAACCTTACTTTAAACACCTTGGAGCAATCCCAAGCTACTTACATAAAAGGTAACTAATAATGCGAAACTGCACCTTGATCCCAAATGATTGTCGTCAGCTACATTTAACCCCGAACCTCCATCATTTTAGCATAACAGCTCTGGAAAAACCTTTTGCAAAGTGTGCAAAAAAAAGTGGAAAAGATGCAACTTAATGGACAATCTCATGTGCACACTCTGCTCGTAATAGGGAACGCGGTTTCTGTTCAAAATAAATGTGAATTTCATGAAATAATGGAGCAAAAATAGTTTATGATGAAAAATGCACCGAGGGGCTGGCTGGCCGGCTGCAAAAATAACAATAACAAAATGAGCTCAGAGTGTCTGCAATGAAATTCAGAGGGGGATTGGTTTGCGGATACATTTTGAAGCCAGTTTAAGCTGTAAAAAGACTAACAAGAAGCCGAACAGCAAACAGCTGCCACAATCAAGTCAACACCAGGCGAGAGAAGTTCACACACACAGATACACCTACGCACAAACACACGTAAATACAATATCAACAGGAGCGGAGTTAGAAAAATATTAATTTTAGGCGGGTGATATTGGAGGATGTATTGATTTTTATTATTTATTTAAATA
>JBAMAX010001098.1:0-58680 GCA_037043745.1 Chymomyza amoena
ACAAGAGAAAACATTTGGAAGCGGAAATGCGTTATCGATTATAATAAATATATGAAAGGTGTCGATCGCGCTGATCAGTATTTGTCATATTATTCAATTGTACGACGCACAAAAAAATGGACGAAAAGGGTAGTGATGTTTTTGCTAAATGGTGCTCTTTTCAACGCTTTCAGGGTTTTTAAAGGTTTAAATACCAATTCAAAGAAAAGTTATAAAAGATTTTTGCACGATGTGGCCAAAGAATGGATAAGAGATAATGGTAGAGATAGTGTTGATGATAGAGTTCCCAATAATCCTGATGATCCAGTACCCAGCACATCTTCTACATGTAGAAGAATCGATTTTCCAAATAGATTATTGGATGCAAGAAAACATAAAATTAAAAGAATATTTACGGGAGGCAAAAAAAGAACCCCCAGAAACAATGTTATGTTTGTGCTTCTCACAAGAAGAAGAGTTTAACCTGCTTTATGTGTGAATATTGCGACGTGCCCCTTCATAAGGGAGAATGTTTTTTTAAATATCACACATTTAAAAAATATTAGTGTTAGAAAATACAATAAAATATTTTATACACTACTACTACTACTAAACTACTTCTGTATAAAAATGAATTTACAAGTATTATATAGGTTTAAAAAACAATAAAACATTTTTTTACAAAATATCTATTGGTTTATAAACGTAAATTTGTCAATATAGTTGACATTTTGAAAGGTAAACAGATAGGGTAGGTTGTGTTTTAGTACAAAACTTTTAATAAAATAAAATAGAGTATAGTTGTAAGTACTATATTACCAAATTTTATTAAAATCTAACCATTACTTTTGCAAATATTATTTATTTTGGATCGCGCAATTTTTGCTTGTTTTGCAAGTAATGCCCGCTACGCAGCATAGTTTCATATACTAGGCTACCCGCTTAAAATGTGTTAAGAAACAAAGTGGAATTATACTGCAATTAATACTATTTTATACATATGTATATTTTGAAGTTTCTTTATATCATTATTTTAATAATTTTATGGTACACCTTATTCAAAAAAAAAGCAAGCGTCCATGGCTTTGTAAGAGAAACAAGTACACATACAAAAATGTTCCTTTCTATCTCTTTCTTTTAACATACAAGCAAAGAAAAGAACAAAAGTCAATGGCGTGTGCTTTGTATATTAGGTACACTAGTCGACAAATTTTATACTTTTTTTAGAAAGGCGGAGTGAGTACCTTTCAAATAAGCCCTTTTTTTGTGAAATTCCAAATTGTCTATTGAACACCAGCAGTTCGATACATCACCATAAGTACACGAAAAACTATGAACATGAAAATACTGACAATGTTGACTTAAGAAAACAAAAAGACATTTATTTGCCAAATTTATTTATAAACACCCTAAAATTGACGAATTTTGAAAGAAAAATGTTTTTTTGACAGATCGTTCCTATGGGAGCTTTACCGATTTTGATCAAATCATTTAATTTGGCAATCAGAAATTTCTTAGAGTACCAAAGCACTGTGTCAAAATTGATCAAAATCGGTTAACTTTATCATACAGCTCCCATTGGAACAATCGGTCAAAAAAAAAATTATTGCTTAAAAATTCTTGTTTTTGGTTTTTTATGAAGGAACCTAATTTGGCAATCAAATGTCTTTGATGCTTTTAAGCAATATACCGGATTTTATTGCAAGCTAGTGGTACAGGGTATCCCAAAGTCGTCCGATCCCGTCTTTACATACGCCATTTTTCATTGTCGAGTAGTGTTATTATAATAAACTATAGTTTGTGTTTGCGTTTGTGTGCTTAACCCGAAATGCTGAGACCCAATACAACACTGTCAAAATGGAATAAATATATATCAGTGGTGCCACAGAAAACCAATTCGATTTCAATTCCAATTCTTGGTGCCACAGACATGGATAACAAGGGTTTTAAAAAACCAATTCGATTCAATTTCGATACAATTCCAATTCTTGGTGCCACATACATGACTATGAGCGGTTTTAAAACAATTGCAATTGCATCGAAATTAAATCGAATTGGTTTTCTGTGGCACCCCTGTATATTTTGTATTATGTTGCCTGCGATTTTTTAATTTGTATGTTTAGTGAGAGTCTTTATGATTAAATTTTACTATGTGATTGTTAATATTGAAAGTGGCATGACGCAGAAGATCGAATCTTTCACAACAATACTGTAATGCAATTAGGACTTTTTGGAATGGCCCTACATCGTGATAATGATGTACATTAGCAAATAAGTAGCCCGTTAAACGGTTCGGTTGGCAATGAGAAATCATCGATCTTATCGAATAGATCAACAACGTTTTCGACTAGCAATAAAAATTCAAAATTAGTTCAAACGAAAGTCCCTCTCTTGACCCCAATACAGAAGAATGTCTATGATAAATTAATGAAGACAATTAAAGATAGAAATAGTGGCTTATTGGAATTGGGAAGACATGATGTTATTGATTTTGGCCACTCTTCGTGCGAACAAGCAGTTGATCATTTTGGAATAGCAGCCACTGTACGATTCTTCTGCCTTTACGACTTTCAAAATATTAACTCCGCTATGGCCAAAATTGTAGTAGCGTCTAAAATATTCATCAAGGACGAGCGCACAAACATCCATGGAAAGCACTTGATAATATATTAAAAGATATGCGCAACGATTCCAGATGTTTTGGGGCCGCATTGATTTTACTGTGGAATATCCTGTACCTTTTCTCTCGAACAAAATTTTTCCGCATATTCCTACTAAGAACATTCCAATTGCAAAATTTTTTTTGTGCAATTCGATATGAATACCTACATATAAGTTTCGTACATTTTTACCGATTGTGATGAAACTCGAAAGTTACCTCAAAGAAGCTATTTAATGTATATGGGGTAAGTTTCAAGTTGATATGTTGAGGTGTGTGGGAGAAAACACCGTAAATCGATTACGGGGTGTGGGGCCCGCATTAGGTAGAGTCAAATATTGTCGCAGTTTGTATAATTTGACCATACCTTTTGCTGTATTTGTCAGATTTTGTATATTTTTGACACATAGATGCGTGAAACCGAATTAAATTTCAGATGAAAATATTAAACGGTGATGCCAAAAACCGCGAAAATCTACTGGGCGGTCGGGGAAATATATTGCCATGATTTAACAATCTTCATTTTCTGAGGAAATATGCGCACCAGCTGGTAAAGTTTGGTGTTTCTAGCTCTTCTAGGCGTTCATTCGGACGGACAGACGGACATGGTTCAATCGCTACCCGAGGTTATGATAAGCATTTTGGTATAAAGGACTTGGGGTCTGCCGCGCCCCCTTGTGTGCGTTACATACATTGCACCAATCTAGTATACCCTTTGAACTTTTTTACCCAAAAATTTTTTTTTTAGCGTTCGTTCCTATGGGAGTTATATGACAGTTCTACTAACATATAAAGAATATAGAACTACCACTCTAATACTAGTTCTACGAGGTGTGTTCAAAAGGTATCGCGAATTTTTAATTTTTTAATTTTCGCGGATTACGTATTTTTGAATTTCGATTTTTTGTGGCGTTATGCAGGTACTCATGTCTCTCATTTATACCGACCAGCTCGGCCATTTTGAATGTTCACTTAATTGTTGACAGCTGCTTTGCTTGCGCGTGTTTTGGCTCGTCTTCGATTTTTACCTATTCAAAAACATGGATCAAAGAACCTGTATCAAATTTTGTGTGAAAATCGAAATTAAGTGCGCGGATGCATTCCGAATGTTGACTGTGGCATACGGAGAAGCTACCTTGGACCGAAGCAATGTTTATCGGTGTAACAAAATGTTCTCAGAAGGCCGAGAAGATGTGAACGACGAAGAGCATGCCGGACCCCCGAGCACTTCAACAACAGACGAAAGAATTGATAAAGTGAAGAAAATGGTATTGGCCAATCGTCGAATCACAGTTAGAGAAGTTGCTGAGGACCTACACATATCGATTGGCTCGCGCCATTCGATTTTTATCAATGATTTGGGCATGAGACGGGTCGCCACGAAATTCGTATCAAAATTGCTCAATTTCGACCAAAAACAGCATCGCTTGAACATTGCTAATGAGATGTTGGGCTCTGTCCGCGACGAGCCAAATTTGCTCCAGAGGGTCATAACTGGTGACGAATCGTGGGTTTATGTTTATGACGTGGAAAACAAACCTCCATTTCAATGGAAGCTGCCGCACGAACCAAGACCGAAAAAAGCGCGCCAAGTTCGGTCGAATGTGAAAGTTTGCTTACAGTTTTCTTCGATTGCAGGGGAGTGGTGCATCATGAGTTCTTGCCACAGGGTAGAACGGTCAATAAGGATTACTTGCAAGTTTTGCGCAATTTGCGCGAAGAAATCCGCCAGACACGTCCGGATTTGTGGAAGAACAAAAATTGGCTTTTGCACCACGATAACGCCCCTGCTCATAGTTGCTTGTGCGCGACTTTTTAGCCAAAAACAACACACTAATGATGCCGCAGTCACCGTATTCCCCAGATCTGGCCCCCTGATTTTCTTGTTTCCTAATCTGAAGAGGCCCATGAAAGGACGACGCTACGCTACGATTGACGAGATAAAGACGGCATCGAAAGAGGAGCTGAACAAGATAAAAAAAAATTATTTTTTTAAGTGCTTTGAAGATTGGAAAACCGTTGGCACAAGTGTATAATATCTCATGGGGATTACTTTGAAGGGGACAAAATAGATATTCATGAATAAATAAATAATTTTTGAAAAAACCCAAAATTCGCGATACTTTTTGAACACACCTCGTATATTCTTTGATATTACTTTACATTTAAGAAAAGTAAATGAATAAACTGTAACTATCGACCAAAAGAGGTAAACACTCCAGAAATAGATGACAAAAAAAAAGCAAACGCGTCATGGGCTCATTTTCGGATCTCCAAACTTTCCGAAAATATGCGTTTTTAGTATTTACCATTTATTAACACTAGTACTTTATTAGATGGGTGAACTTTGTGAATGGCCTGGTAATAATAAAATTCTTTTAATTTGGGTCATTTAGGACAATCGCTTAATAGTGTCAATATGCATCTTTTTAGAAATTTACTTACCAAAAAAATCCTCCCACTGCTCCGAAATATCCGAATCCGACTCTATTTCCATCTTCCGGCTTTATATATTGTATTTACTTTTGACAGAAATGTCTTTATTAAAATTTAGATGCTATGTCTATTAAGTGGTACCGCCATCGTACCTTGGCGTCATAACTCTCGCATGTGGCTATGACTTCACCTTATCGACGCAAAACAAAACACAGTGCCAATCATGATAAGATAAACAAAACAAAAAACCGTTTCCTTTATTAGAAAATGGATAAGTGTTAATTTTCAAGTACATTAATACACATATGTACATATGTATTTGTAAATGGGTTTATTTAGTTACTTGATTTTATTATTACTATTTCGTGTTAACTATTTTATTACACCAACGAAATGCACCTGTATAATAAAACGCATACTTTTATTCCATATTCATGTAAATAGGTAGATACGTTCATGACATTGTGCATGTAAGTATCTAAAAGCTATGACGTTTATATTAATCACGATTCTTGGAAGAAAAAAAGTATGTATGGTGTGCACAACAGTGTTTTATCAAATTTAAAAAACAGCTTCATTTGCTTTTCTGCTTGTTTCCTTTTTTTTAATGTTAGTTATATGAACATACATATATGTGTAGGTACATACATATGTATGTATCTTCATTCGTATTCCTATGTATATACAAATATGTATTTACAAATTTAATTGGTTATATCTAACATTCGTGGTTTGTTATGCAAAGATTGCACCAAAGATAACAAGAAAAAAGATTTTATAATCAATGTATTTTATTAAGCTGGCACAACATTCGCGTTTGCGTTTTATTATTAAAGTTTCCAATTGTACAAAAAAGATATCACAAAAAAAATGTCTTTACGCGACAAGCGATATCCACTCTTCAAGAAATCCAACGCCAACTAGCTCTAAAAAAACGTACACGAAGCGTTAAACGATCGAGCCAAGAAATGTATCTATGTGCGTATGTGCATATTTGTGTATGTATTAAATGCACTGCAGAGAATCTCACGGTTTTGTTTAAGTTGGGTACTGTAATTGATAGACAACAACAAGTCAATATTGTATTGTGGCGTTTGTTCCGATAAAAATTGCTTATGATCTATCATCCGTGTCTTTTAATAAATTAATTATATGTACGTAAATATTAAAAGTACAAAGCATATACAATTTTCATTACCCTTTGTTGGGTCTTTTAATAAAAATATTTTTTGTTAAGACTAATGTAACATAATTAATAAATAATAATTTTTTATACATGCAATATTAATAAACAAAACATCGTCACTCTCAGCTTAAAAAATTTAGTACATCGCAGTCGATAAATCATCGATAACAATGTTAGCAGCTCGCTGTTCAAGTTGTCACTGAAAAATATGGAAAATACTGAAGCGCCAGCAGCCAAGCGTCTAAAACCCCAAATAGACGATGAAGTTAGCATTCGTGCCATTTTATCTAACGAGTACAATGAGAATATCTCATTTATTAAAGTACATTGCTGCCAACTGGAAAAGAAACAGGAGTTACAAATGGTTATACAAGAACTATCGCAAAAGTTACCACATTTCCAGCATTTAAAACGTGTTAATGGTAGACATGTACTGATATGTCCCTCGGCAGACATTAATGATACTCTTAAGCAGCACCTAGAACGTCACTCATTCTCTGAACATGTAGTAAAAGTGCTTTGCCAAAATGTTAAAATTATAGAAGTGCCGGCCAATATGGCCAAGCTTCGAGTGCAATACAATGAAATGATTAAATATTGGCCTTGTAAATTTCATCCAGATAAATACTTTGAGTCATTGCTAAACGGCAACAATTTTAATTTAAACCAACGTATTTTCCATAAACGAATGGCACAACTTTTACAAGCACTTGCCCGGGATTTATGTTCGGAAAACCCAGTAGGCATCTGTGTGGATCCAAGGAACTCAAGTATTGTTGCAATAGCCAGCAGCAATGGAAATTCTTACAAACACTGCGCTATGTTGCTGATAGATTTTGTCGCACGTAGTCAACAAGGTGGAACACAGCAAGAGCAGCAGAGCTTCATAAAAGACACGCAAAGCAAATGCTCATTAACAATGCGAGGCATACCCCAGATTTACCATGACTACATACAAAGTAATGAATTGTTTAAGGACTTGCAGTTCGGTGCTGAATGTAAAGCAAGCCAAATCAATTCTGTTTTTCTCGATTGTACCATGGATAATCTTGAAAAATATGGTCCTTATCTGTGTACTGGGTATGACGTTTACCTGTTGCGTGAACCTTGTCTAATGTGTTCTATGGCCTTGGTTCACAGTCGTGCTAAACGTATATTTGTACTTGAAGCATCTGACAATGGCGCTTTGTTCTCTAGATTCAAACTACACGCCGTCAAGGAACTAAATCATCATTATGAAGTGTTTCAATTAAAAACAAATACAAAGAATACATAACTAAGAATTTATGGTTAAACTATTTTTATTGTGGCGTTTCTTTTGTTGAACCTTGGCGTGTTGGTGACGATATCAGGCTAAGTAACTGACAATCTGCCTCCAAAATTGTTATGTCTTTGGAGGAACCCAGGAATTTAGTCGATAGCTCCAAATCCTTGATCCGAAGGCGTACTCTAGCGCCGCGAACATACTCACTATGGAGAGATAATCCTTAGTTTATTAAAAATACATATTTAGTGTACATTTACGTACCTGCCATTAATCGTAGGCCTAGTGCAAACGCAATGGAGCTTCCATCCAAAGTCTATATATAAGTCATCGCCCACCACATGAAAGATTTTGCCATTTACTACTTTTCCAACAGCATTTCCGAACTGCAATGAGGGGCAGTTTTAAGAATATATATTAAATTCTCAGTAAATTTATTCTTACATCGATAAACTTTGAATTACGTAATAATGAAGCAAATGTTTCATTGTCCACTGAATGTTGATTTGGCTTTGGAACTGCTGTATAATTTTCGAGGGCTTGTGCAAATCCCTTTCGACGAACGTTTTCCGATTGGATTTGTTGCGTATTAATAAAGTCATTTTTAAAAGCACTTAATACACGTTTTGTTATGAACAAATGGCCATTGATATTTGGTATTCCTGTGACACTTATGTGGGTACTTATTTTATACATCATAGACATTTTTATTAATTTTTTTGTTTAACTAAAATTATGACTTGAATCTTTGGTGCTGGAGTACCAATATTATCGATAACTAATTTTTCTTATAATTAATAGGCCACACTAGGGCATATCGAAGATGTTTTGTATGATTATGTGTGAATCAACAAGTATAAAAATACATAGAGTAGAAACAACGGCCAATAGCGTTTACTCGCTAGTTTCGGTGTTGAGCAGAAATAAAATTTGCTGGGTCATTTAAGCAGACGTAGTTTTGCATGCTTGCGACGAGTATTGAAGAAAAATCCGAACGCCGTCGTCTACACTGCTCTAACGTGTTCAGTTGTTCTTGGCTGCTGTGGTGCAAATTTTGTATTGGTTTCTATAATCATGCTAAGCACACATAAAACACATACAAAATTTGCAAACGATTCGAAGTCGATTCGAACTCAGTCGAAATGTAGAAGACCATTTGTCGGAATGCACTGGTTATGACTTTTCATAACGAGTCGAAATCAAGAACTGGCGTGAATTTTTTGCATATTCTTTAATATTCCTAGATTCTCTTTATGTTAATTTTTAAAATATTTTCAAATTTTTAACAAAAGGCAGTCAGCTGGTAGAGGGGAATATACGTAAACCGAATCCGAATAAAATGATTCGGTTTGGATTTCTCAGTAACCGGAGCACGACTAAATAAGAAAATATAAATGCTCATGCGTACAAAAAATGATAATTCAAGAGAAGTGTGAAACGAAAAAGTAAATGAATAAATCACTCAAAAAGTAGTAATAACTAGAAAAACAGAAATATCTTCAGTTTTCAGGCTATTTACTTAATAAAATAAATATGAAAATCTGTAAAATCAATCAGGCATGTTCTAGATTTCGATTCCGACAAGAGTTTACTCGTTATGAAAATTTGGCTTGTAGCTGTCGAAATGAAAAGTATTTTGCTTTGTTTACTTAAATAAACGCATTAATGGCACAAAAATTAATTTCGTATTATTTTTTAATGTTTTAAGAAAATTTAGATGTGCTCATTTCAACGGATCAAGTTTAATTTTTAACCCCCGACGCAAAAAGAGGGGTATTATAAGTTTGACGTGTCTGTCTGTCTGTCTATGGCATAAAATCATATGATGTCGCTTCCATTTCAATTTAGCGCCATATAAACAAACATAAACAACACAGCTGCTTCGGGTCTAAATGAAATCGATTCGAAGTGGATTCGAACTCGGTCGAAATCTAGAACACCATTTGTCGGAATGCACTCGTTATGACTTTTCAAAACGAGTCGAAATCTAGAACAGGCCTGATTAATAGATTCTTAGGTACTTTAACATTAAGTTTCTTTTATTATTTTTTACTTTTTAAAGGGAAATTACTCAAGTTCTTGTGTCGGGGGTTTTTTAAATTTTTAATTTAATTTTTTAATATATATTTTTATTACAAAAAATGTCTATTAAAATTGTGTATACATGCAAAACCAAAACGAGTGAAATGAAAGTAAGGTATTCTGGATTTAGACAAAACAGAACTTCGAAATGTGTATTGTGTTGTCGTGTTGCACAAGTAAATTCGAGGATCATTTTATTAATGGCTTAAAATATGTATATAAAACAAATTGTACAAAACAGGTAAATAAATTAAAAATATTTGTCTCTCAGAAACATGGTGGCAGACAGAAAAATGAAATGAATAAAGTGGATGTTCGAAAACTTGTGGTAACTCTACAAGTGAACTTATCGATGGTTGATCAGCTGATCAGCTGGCAATTTGCTTGGAATTTGGCGCATTTTTTTAACAAACATCAATGATCCGCTTTTTTTTTTTTAGTTAATTGTAGTATATACATTTTTAAGGGGCAAAAAAGGAAGTGCTACGCAAAACACAATCCCAACGTTGCCAAATGATGAAATGTTGGCAAATTTGCAGGCACTAACGATTTAAGCTACAGGAAATACGACTGTAAGAAAGAAATGTGCCTGTTTAAGCGATGATAATAAACCTACAGGACTAAAACAATTCTAAAACGCTTATGCGAAATAAACAAACAACAATTCAACAAAGGGGAATATAGCAGAGAAGTAACTGAAGGTGACTCTGACACTGCTGCTCAAAATAGTTTGTTGACTAAAATCAAATAAACACATAGAGTTGGCGAAAATTTCTATGTTATACTTATAAAACTAACTTATACTTAACAAACTACAAATAGCTTAATTTTTTACTACGTGTCCATTTTTAAAGGACGGCTGCTGTATGATGTCGCTTCCATTTAAATTTAGTGCCATATATAACAAACATAAACAGCACAGCTGCTTCGGGTCTAAATGAAAACGATTCATACTCAGTCGAAATCTAGAACACCATTTGTCGGAATGTACTCGTTATGACTTTTCAAAACGAGTCGAAATCTAGAGCAGGCCTGAATGTCATATGAAATTTAACCCATATTTGACTTACAATTTTGAAAAAAAAAATCCCTCAACTTGTAATTTTTGGCCCCAGTTGGCATTTCTGTGGAAACGCCCATATTCAATATGCGCAAAATGAGTAGAGCAGTTACATATGTGTTTCTAATCTTTTCGAAAATCGAAAAATAGAGCAAGATTTTCACATGAGCTGGTAATTGAACTCGGCTTTTAGCTTCGTTATTTAGTTAAAGTTATTGCTGTTTAGTTTCTTACAATCTAATAATTTCGGACTATTTTAACACTTCTAACCACGTTTGCCTTTATATTAACAAATTCATGTATAAATTTCAAAAAAGGGTATTTAGGTATCGACTTTCATTCTGTTTTACGAAAAATATCTATGCAATCCTTTGTGTTTTCGATTAAAGTTAAAGTAAATGCATAAAACTAAAATTATATTTGGAATCTAATGGTGTTTTGTCCCAAGATGTTACGTTCAGCATCAACAATATTAAATTTAAAAAAATCTGCAATTTAAGAAACAATTTAAAGTATACATATTTATAAAACACATATGCATCAGAGATCTATCATGGCGAACATGTCGATGTGGCTGACTTGCTACCTGACGCAACAACCATTTCCAAAAATGCAAAGAATTATGGAAAACAAAAGAAGGAAGAACTGGGTATCGAGATACAAGAAATCGTTAAGAGTGGCGGAGCATACGTATAATCATACGCAATATAAACAAGAAGCAAACACGATCAAAACAAAAACGGCAGCCCACAGCTGACCATACACAATTTTCTTTAATTTTACTCGTTTCGCACGTACGCAGATAGAATATGCTTTTATAAGAGCTCGTAAAGTGGTCACTGAGTATTTATCAGAAGTATCGAGTCTTCCCCTAGTTATAAATTTCAAAGTGCTTGTATATCTGTATGTATGTGCATGTGTGTTATTCATACTCACGTCTGATTAATTGCTTCAACCTAAATTAATAAAGCCATCATTTCAAATTAGTTGATGTTGTTAACGAACTCAAAAAAGGTTGATAAATCAAATTGAAATTTTAATAATATTGTTATTTTTGCTTTCTTCACATCTTTAAAAACTTTCATACCTTCGCTAAGGCGACACACTGGGCACATTTATGTAAAACGCATGGGATTTTTTTGAAGGTGTGAAATAGTATAGGTATTCACGCTTTGTGTTGAGGAGTTAAGCAAAAAGTCAATAGGCCAAAGAGTGAATCCCTCCTGTTAAGTTGAGGAGTTGAGTTGTTGAGTTTTCTCTTCTTCTTTCCAGAGTTTGTTTACATTTGTAAATTGCTACAAATTACATTAAAATTCAAAATCTTAAATTAAAAAGTCGAGTCAAAGTATAAAATCTTTTGCAATTAAACCTGTAGATAAAGTAGGTAAGTATTACATCGATTTTTATAATTTTATTGCTGCGAAAATAAATAAATTGCAGAAAAACTAAACTTGAGTTTCCTGTGTATGTTTACGATTGTAAATTGGTACAAATTGCATTAAAATTCAAAAACTTGAATTGAAACTACCGAAACAGAACGTGAAATCTACTATTATTGTAGCTGCAGCACGAATTATGTTGGATAAACTCAATTTTACTGATGGTTCGTATCCTAAAACAACTTCATCGTAAAAAACAAATTTTTATTTAATGTTGTGACTTTGGGATTACTAGGCGACGCATAAATTTAGGAAGTTCTCGATAAATATGTAGAAGGTCGGTGGTTCGATTCCCGCAGCAGCACTGGTGCATTTGCCTAGCACTGTTGGCATCGCTAGCTCAAAGACTCTGTTTACCATAGAAAGTCTCTGTTAGCTAAAGAAACCGACGTTGGGACATCCCTATGCCTATGGGTCAAACAGGGAATTTTTTTTTAATTTGATTATTTTAAATTTGGCGCTCTTATTTTTTTTAGCGAATAGCTTTGCTTTTCATATCACGAAATGGCTAAAAACTTAATAACTTTGAGGTGCTGAAAAAGGCAGGGAGCATCACCATACTACGCAATATTTGCAACTTTCTCAACAACAAAAAGTAAACGTAGGTCTGGGTTGAGGAAAAGTTGAGTTGAGAGTTGAAACACAGGGTGGTAATTCCCAATACATTTTGTGTTTGTAAAAGTCCTCAACTCATCAACTCAACACGAAGCGTTGTCACACTGACAACATCTACACATATATATGAAAGCGCCACGACCTGTTTGATGTTGTGCTTCGAGTCCATTGGACCATACCAAGCCACTGGTTTAAAAATATTAGTTAATTTATCTAGTTTATAATCTATTTGTTTAATAAGATCTATGCTACATTAAAATAGTCACCATCTTGAGCTCCAATATTCATGTCTAATCATCAACGGTACTGGAGTAGAAGTCGAAAACTATATGCTGATCTTTAAATGAGCCACAATTTGACTTTGTTTATTAAAATATAAAAAATAGTACATGCGGCCATTTGCTCCTACGGGGAACCATAGGATTACACACGTAAAATAAATCTATATAATTGGGATCTACTTTTCCCCCTATCAAAGAAGAAGCTCCGATTGGTATGCATCAGCATCTATGTATGTATGTTTTTTTATCTATATATTGCCGTACATTTTAAAATGTGTGCCAGTTCCAGCATCATATGGGGCTTTGGCGCCTTGCTCCGAATTCAAAGCTGCCAACCTTTTTGTTGATTTCACATCAAATGGCAAAAATTTAGAGTTGGAACATTTGCACAAGATGTTGGAATGAAGTTGAAATTTTTGGAACGTCAAATTCATACAAAAGCTGTTAGATGTCAAATGTGCCCCAGTGTGAATTGGCTATAAGCCTATTAGATCTTAAAGGTACCCCAGTGTGTATGGCGAACACTAGATACTTCTGAAAAGTACTCGCTTGCAAAAAAAAAAAAAATTAAATGTGAAGCCTGAAAGGGCACGAATTTTGCGCAACCAATTTTTTTTGTTTGAGTGTACGTCTCTAGTTATAGGCTTTTTACACTGGGGCGCATTTCGCATTTCGCATCTGCCGCCTCAGATGCTACGTATGAATCTGCCGTTCCGAAAATTTCAAAATCATTCCTGCATCTGTGGCAAATGTTCCTATCTTATTGCGTCCCGATGAGAAATTATTCGATTATTTTTCTGTGCAACTCTAAATTCGCCCCGAAATTGTAAACAATGTCCACAAAAAGATTGGCAGCCTTGAATTCGTAAGAGGGCGCCAAAGCCTCATATGTTTATGGAACTGGTACACAATTTAAAATGTGCGGCAACATATAGATAAAGTAAATATACAAGCCGATCCAGCAAGCGTTTCATTCATAGCTTCTAGTTTGATGAGTGGAAAAATGTAGAAATCAATTTTAAACATTTGTTTTGTATTTTACTTATTACAATTCAATATACCATAACAAATCGTGGGTCATTAAAATGTATGGGCGATGATTCGGCGGTGATTATTTATGAAAATCTGTAGTTTAATTTTGTTAACTATCTTAATAATTATGGTAGTCAAGAACTGGTGGTGACTTTATTTTGATGTAGCACCCATCTTGTTAAACAAATATTATATAAATACATATAGTTTTTTAAATTATGACTTTACTAATATGTTTGAACCAGTGGCTTCCAGACAGACTTCAGCATAACAACAACAAACATACAAACAGCTCGTGGCGATTGCATATATGTATAATATGTATGCATGTTTATGTATGTATACGAGCACCAGCTCGTCGTTCGCATTAATACTCCCAATTAATTTATGTTATCAACAAAAATTCATGAAACCCTTGCTTAGTAATAGTTCATGCTAAAAAAATGCATAAAAAGATTGATATTTTCATTTGAAAAAACATTTATAATATATTATCATAATTTTCTGCTTCTTCTTTTCAGCCTGTCACTTTGACAGATGCGAAATGCTAAATGTGCTCTATTTGAACAAGTTTCTCACAATCCCATGCGTTCCTCTCAGATGCGCTCAGTGTAAAAAGCCTATTAGTTTTATTCTTCTTGACAGTTTCAGTTTGAATAGTCTATTATATCGATGACAAAATCGATATCTCAAACTTGCTTTTTCTTCGATTATTGTACATAAATCGATAGGTCTTAGTTGTTTTTCTTCTCTTTATTTTGATAATAAAATATTACATGTTTTCATATTCTTAAATTTGAATAGAATCTTAATCATAAACAACCAAATTTAGGAAGCTTATCAATCAAAATTTACTTTTAGGAATAGTTTAGACGAACTACTCTGCTACTTATCAATACATCGGTAAAAAGCAAATATTCACGTGCTGCTGAACGTGTTTCCGGCATACCGAACTGATTTTATGTAATATGTACATCCAAGCATATAGTACATGCCTATGGACATAAGTCAAATTAATTGAAAATATTGAAGTAATACAACATGATACAACAACAACGCAATAGAATTGAATCGGCTGTCACCGAATTGATTGACGATATGGATAAGACACATTTACGAAAAATGCAGGTGGGAATTCGATTATACAACGTTGATTCTTAATTTTTACATATTAATGTGTACTTAATACGTAAAGACAGAAATGCACCTGTGTGCAGCCAAATGCTGTCAAGATGGCACCTCCAGTGTGGATGGAGTTCAGCGATGCGTCGATCGTTGCTCAGCACCTGTGTCTCGAGCCCAAAGCTATGTGCAACATGAACTAGCCGAATTTCAGGGTAGACTACAGCGTTGCGTCATGGTAGGAGTGCTTAAAAAATTACATTTGTTTGACTGTATGCTATTTGTATCCATTTTTTTAAGCAATGTAACGATGACATTAAGGTGAAAATGCCAGCGAGTCCCAGCGAGGATCAAATTGCAAAATATACAGAGCAATTTGAACGTTGTGCAGTACAGTGTGTTGATAAACACATTGGACTTATCCCAAGTATGATGAAAACTATGAAATCTGTTTTATCGAAAGGTCCTGAAAGTATACCCAACGTTTAACTTAACATTGTCGCTTACCATAATAAAAACTTCAAAATGGTCATGCTATATTCTAGATTTTGATTCCGACTAAGCTTGCTTATATCGAATTAAAACGTGTTCCAGATTTCGATTCCGGCTAAAGTGGAATCATTTTGTAAAGCTTTGATCGCAGCTGTTGGAGTAATGAGTAGTTTTATTTACCAAAATTTAAAAGAAGCTTCTGCATGATGTCTCTGGCATTAAACCATCTGGATCCAAAATTAAAAGTAAAAAATTATAATTTTGTGTTAATATACTTTAAAAAAATATCAAAATAAAAAAGTAATGTTTTGTGAATGCTTGAGCGTAGGGCCTCAATAAAGCCTTGCCATCTGGTTTGGTTGTTAACTAGCATCTTTATTTTATTCCACGATTTACCACATTTTTGATGACATTTAGCCATTGCATAAAAAGTCTCTGTAATTTTCCAGAGAGTTGGTCTTTTCAAGCCAGATTTTGCATCCGTACAGCAGCACCCAATTACATTAGATTTAAAAAGTACATTTTAGTATGAAGGCTAAGCGCTTCAGCGTAAGCAGTTAGCTGTGAGTACGCGCTTCGTTTATCTTGGTCAAAAAATCTTTCGCAGCACTATTTTCTGGGGATGCACTGCATAGGTAAAATCATCGACTTGTTGAATTTTTTTATTTTGTCGATGTTGATTGTTTAAGCCGACCTTGGCCATTTCAACGCACACAGTTAAGCAAATATCTTCCGTATATGCGAGATCTTCGAAATGCAATATGTCATACTGTCTGAGAGTTCGTCTGATGACGAACTTGTACTTCATGATTTAGGTACTCTACACTGGCAGTTTGCATATTGTGCTCCAACTAAGCCTAGCAAATACTTCCACGGCATATGCTGTCAAACGACGTGCTATAGTCAACTTAAACAAATGTCGCCTACCATAGGGAATTAATTTGATCAATTTATGAACGATTTGGCCGAAATCCAGCTTGCTGCTTTCTTAGTGATTGGTTAGCTTCAGCTTAATGCGCCCTAGGAGTATACTCGACTGTACTAGTCCTCGGGAATCTTTTCTTCGACAGATTAAATTGAACATTGGTAGCTGGAGTTTTGCCAGGTGTCTGTTCACTGTGTTAGTAATAATTAATAGTAGTTTACAAACCCTCTCCTATACGAGGTGTGTTCAAAAATTTGTGTGACTTTTCAAATTTCGCGGGCAACGTATTTTCGATTATCGATTGTGTTTGTTTTGTTGTGTTGGTAAAATCTTCCCGAACATCTGTACCAAATTTCAAGTCAATGGCATTTTTTGTTTGGTTGTGAGAGGCGTAAAGGTTATAAGTGTATTGTGTGCTCGTCGATTTTTTTTCGGTCCTGGCTCTTCTGGCCGCTTCCATTGGGACGATTGGGCTTTGGTTTCGATATCATAACCATATACCCATGATTCGTCAGCAGTTATGACGCTTTTGAGTAAATCTGGGTTGACGTTGACGTCATTCAACAGCTCTTGAGCGATGCTCATGTGACGGTTTTTTTGGTCAAAATTTACCAATTTCGGAACAAACTTCGCTGACACACGTCTCATGCCCAAAACGTTAGAAAAATTTCATGGCACGAGCCAAGCGATATACCAACATGCTCAGCAACTTCTCTTATAGTGATTCGACGATTTTCCAAAACAATTTTCTTCACTGCTTGAACGTTTTCATCAGTTGTTGCCGTGCTTGGGCGTCCAGAGCGAGGCTCGTCATTGGCATCTTCCCGGCTATCTTGGAAGAGTTTGTACCACTTGTTAACATTTTTTTTACTCAGAACAGTTTCACCGTATGCTACTGTCAACATTTCAAGGGTTATGGAGCACTTAATTTTTATTTAATTTAATGCAAATCCGTTGATCCATATTTTTCGATAGCAAAAAATCGTCGAGCACGCAAAACACTTATAACCTTTACGCCTCTCACAACCAAACAAAAAATGTCATTCACTTGAAATTTGGTACAGATGTTCGGGAAGAGTGTACCAACACAACAAAACAAAAAAATCGATAATCGAAAATAAGTTGCCCGCGAAATTGCTTAAGTCACCTTACTTTTCGAACACACCTCGTATGCTTTATTTTCTTATGTACTACAAACCTCTTTAGGGTAAAAGTAACATAGGGCTTACGGGTGCGGATAGATTCTTGAATTTTTTTTGATAGTACTGTCCATCTTGAATGTGAATTATCAAAAATTAGATTTCAATTTTTGCCGGTATTAAAATAATTTTGATTTTTAGGAAGAATGTCGGTGCGTTGCAAGAGCAAGTGCTGCTTAAAGTTCGGCACGCAGAGTTTAAGTAGTTTAGCTATTGAAAATTATAAACACATAACTTATATAATTTATAGTAAAAAGTACCTTAATGATGAACATAAAAAAATTAAAATCAATTGGCGAATTTTACGAAAAAATTGCATCACAATTGGCGAAGTTCTAATAGAACGTGAAATTACGGAAGGTTTTACCAACAACTTATTTTATTTTTAAAAATAACGGCAGTTAATTCTGATTCGATTGAAAGACTGGGAATAGTTCTGCGTACCATGGCTTGCAAGTATGAAGTAAATTCCAAAGCTTGTCATGTACACTCGTGGGAGATTGCAGAGCTATTTGGATTTGAAAAAATCCTTATCCAAGGAGCAGATGTAATTCAAAGCGTCAAACTACCCATTGGAATGATGTCTGAGGAGGGTCTTGAAGCGCGAAATGAAGACTGCCGCGAATATTGTCGAAACCATGCACGCAAGAAGAGCACACACTATGGAAGACTTGTTTAATGGCTTTTTAATATCGACGGACCCTTTAACAACATCAAAGAGCAAATCACTGTTTTGCAAAAATAATACTGATATTAACGAAAACGTAAAACAACTGCTTCACCCCAAATATGAGCTTTTTATTAAAATTTTGTGAATTTAAATATCCAGTTTTAAAAAATTTTAGGCCATTCACCAGAAACCAAATGTACCTATATAATATATGGTGCTCTCAATGTCACCAAAATGAATTCTTTTATGATTGATTGGATGATAAAACCGAATACTTTGCTGCACGAATTGGTAAAGTAGACTTAAAAATGTATACATTTTAAGCTGAAATAATTTATAAAATATTCTTTGACATCCTTAAATTCTATATATGCCAATTTGAAATTGGATATATTAAATAATTAATTTTATTTTTGGTATCAACCCAAAAAATAGATACAACTCAAAACAAATTTTTGTCATAAGTTCACATTCAAAAACTGGTTCATGTCTTAGATAAAATATGGTTAATGTCTTGTATAAAAATATTCCCCTTTTAATAAGAACAGAATAGTCGCGTTTAACTGCAATTGGAACTCGTACAGCCACAAATTTGGATTTAGATTTGGGAACACGCAAAAACGAATCCGAATAAAATTGTTGCTGCATTGAATACTCGTCTATGGGTCCTTTACAATGTGCCACATAGGGCTAATCCGCTGCCACAGGGTCCTAATCTCAATCCCATTGAGTACTTGTGGAACAGCTTGGCGAAAAACTGATGAAAATTATTTGGAAAATTTAGTAGCATCAATGCCAAACCTGCATAATGAAGTTATTAAAACGAAGAGATATCCCACAATATATTAATAAAATTTTTAATGCCGTATAAGCAATATCATTAAGGATTAATTGTTTAAAAATATATGTATATTTAAAAAAACTTCATTAGTTTTTGGAAAATTTAAACAATTTGGGAGGAATTCGCATTTAAGTGTAAAATCGCCTGCTGTACTATGACTTTTGTGGCACACTGTATCTTCTAACTCTAATCTCAATATAAAGAAATGACAAGAAGCTACAATTTTAACTTTTATTTTTATTGTTAACACTAAAAGATTAATATTAAGTGTAACAGTATGGCATTATTTGGCTTTTTGTTACAAAAAAAATCGGATTGTTTTACTCAATGAAATTTGACTTATAAATACAACTTCCTTGTCTTAAATTGAACTTTCTTGCATTAGCCGTGATTGTTATTATAACAATAAGAAAAAGAAATGTATTCCATATTGATTATTATTAAAACATAATTATATCAAAAACAATAAACCCGAAGTATACCAGCCTCCGAAGAGAAGCGGCAATGCAATTCGCCATACGTATCAATGTAGACGAAACAAAGATAATATTAATCTGCACTGAGATAAAATAAGCGCAGGTCCTCAAAATTCCGATGGGTTACCTGAGCAATATAATCGACACACTGAGCGGCCCCGCATCGGACATAAACAACAGGGTCGCAAATGAAAAATATGTGTGTAAAGACCGTATGCTCCAACTAGGAGCTCAAGGAAATATAAGTTAACGCCACACTTCACTTTTACAACTAAGCTAAACAGAACGTCTCTCAAAGAAGGCGACACCGGACGCTGCAGCGTCATGACCCTTGGCGAAGAAAGGCGACACCGGAAGATGCAAGCAATTGAAGCCAGCAGAATCAGCAATTATTAGTTACAAGAACCACTGTTACAGTATCAAGACATGCAGTTTTTACTCAGTTCTGTTCCAATCTCACAACTAAAGTCCACATATTGTTTTCTGTCATTTAATTATTTTGAACAGAATCTAAAATTTATTTATTTTTAAGTATTCATTTTAAATCGAGTCAAATGGAAAAACAAAAAAGACGGTTGGAGGTAGCCGTAGGTGACATGATAGAAGATATGTATAAAACGCACCTAAAACGTATGCAGGTAATATAATGCCCATTCATGTTTCATAAGACTTAGTATATTGTATGTACATACCATTTACATATGTATGTCAATAAAAAATGTATTCAAATAATTGGGCGAATACAGTCAATAATGCATCGATGTGCAGCGTCATGCTGTGATGACGAGAGGGGTACCCTGGAAAGTGTTCAAAGGTGCATTGAGAAGTGCGCTACGCCATTGATGGATGCTCAGGACTATTTACAGAATGAACTCGAACAATTCCAGAATCGGTTGCAGAGCTGTGTTAGGGTAAACTGAAATCATTTAACGCATGGAATATCTTTATTTTATAATGTTTACAAATAGGATTGCAATCAAAGTGTTCGCTCAAAATTACCCGAAATCCCTAACGAACAAGATATGTCACGTTCTAAGCACTTATTGGAACGATGCACTGGCGATTGCGTGGATAAACATATTAGCTTGATCCCAAGTCTGATGAAATCGGTTAAGAAAGTTTTGGAAAAAAATCAGTTCGTAAAACCTTAATGCATACGTAATACAAAGTTATTAGTGCAAACCAATTATTTTTTAACTCAAAAGTTATTCCCGTCACATGAACAATTTTCGGATCTATTAAAATTGGTTTGAAAAGTACGCATAATGAATTTCTTGATTTATTTGCTATGGTTGCCTATTAACGGAACTACTTGCTGATAAGCTTAGAAAGCAACAAGCAAGCTGGGTCACATCGAATTGATAATAATTTTTATAGAATTCTTTTTTCTTTGTATTGTATTTAAATGCGATGAGAACAACAAAAACATACAGTACATAAAATATTACTATAGCTAAATGTATGTATAAATTATATAAGACATTATATTTAGTTCAAATTTAAACAGCTAAATAAGTCATTTACTTAAATATTATATAACAAATTATGTGCTATTAAGTGGGCTAGTGACTAATGGTTGTCCAAAGGCGTTCTTTTTCCATATTTGCTCCAGAAGGTTACTTTCGCTGTGGTCTTCTTACATTTATTCTGAAACACCGAGCAGGTGTCAAAAGGCGGACAATACAAGTGCAAGGAAACAGATGTGTCTGAGTGACTGGGATTTTCAACCCGATGTAAGCCTAAGTTATCTATAGAGTAAAATCGTCAAATCAAAAAATAGGTACACGAAAAATTTGTTTAATAAAATTATTACCATTTATATAAGCCACATCGTTCAAGCCAATTAGTTTCTCACCAATCTCCACCAAGTCTCGATCATCAATTTCATCATCATGTTGATGCTGTCGCTGTATATTTTCTTGAGTGAACGAACGATTTGGGTACTCGTAACGTTTTTCACGAAGATCCCCCTTGAGCATTTTCATAAAGCAGTGGGAATCAGAATGATCATGTACCGAGGAACTATGTCCTTCACCCCAGCATAAAATAAGTAAATTAAATTTTCCGTTTCCAGCATCTACTAAGTTCCGTGTATATATATAACGATCAAATTTGGCATACTTTCGCCATTCCTTCGGATTTGATTTATATGACAGTAATAAATGATTAACCATCTCAATATTGACATAATTTGTCTTAAATTCATGATAGAGGGCAGCTATTAAGTCCTGCATTGTTTCAATAACAGGACCATACTTGAGCGGCTTCTCAATTCCACGAAAGTGTTGTGTTGCTTGACGTAGATATTTTTCCTGATCAAGTTGGTCTATTTCACTATCGACTTTCGATAATGCCATTTTCGGTTTACTTTGATTTACCTATAGACAAAATTAAAAAAAAAAAAAGTGTTTATTTAAAATCGAATTCAATCAAATTTTCTTAGCTTAATACCTTTTTTTTGTGAGATTAAGATTAATTTTTTTCACTGGTAACTATATTTTTACAGTATTTATTACAAAAGATTCTAATCCTTAATCTATGGCAGCTTTTCGCTTCAAATTCAACCGTTCGCACTCAAGCCACAATCTCAACTTAATGATGAATGTTAAAGCGAATGGAACCATTTTTTTCTCAATATTTTGCATCCACTTGGTAATTATAAAAGAATACTATATAGTAATTATATTGTACGTAAGCATTTGTCCAGGCACAAGCAAAACAAAAACAATATTCTCACGGCATTATCAGTAACAGCAGATAGGTTCACTTAAGTAAGCTATTTAAATATGTACGTAAATAAATTTATGTATGTTGTTAGGAGGGATGGCTTCGACACTATCTAGAAATTTCCCAAAATGCTCTTGAATTCCCCAAATCGTAAAAAAACGAATAATAATTTCAAATTTTTTTATAATTAATTTTAGTGATAGTAAGAATTACTCGAGAACGTAATACTAACATAACATAAGTATGTATGTATGCTCGTTGCATTCATGAAAACATATTCATATGTATGTATGGATGTACAATATGTACGTTGACACGTTCAAAACAAATATTATCAGATGCTGTACACAAAAAAAAAAGTTTATTAAATGAAATGCTTTAGTTTTGGACTCTTTATACCCTGTAAGTTCGTGCAATCGTATATAACGGGCAGAAAGAGACGTGGTAGACCCCATAATGTATCTATTGTACATATGTATGTATATTCTTGAACAGCATCAGCAGCTTTATTATTAGTTATGTAGAGTTGTGTAAAATTTTCTGACATTTCTTCTTTTTCGATCTACTCGATCTCTCATTTCTCTGGTGTGCCTCATTTGCGAAGACCAAGAAAGTATATACATACATATGTACATATGTATGTATTTGCACTTGCATTTTGCTACATATATACCATCCATCATATTTCTCAATTTAAAACACAGAAATGCTTTAGGTTTCAATTTGATTAAAATCGCTTTGTAACTTTGCCATTTATAAACAAAGATTGCATATTTTTAAAGTCGGGATCTGACGACTTTGATACCCTTTACCTTTCAAATTTGGTGTATTGTTTAACTACTCAAAAATCTTTAATTTTTCAAATTGATTACGATATCAAATTTTACAATAAAATCATTTTTTGCATATTAAGCATACAGGACTCAGCAACAGAAAGATAATAGAAAAATAGTCCTTAAATGGCTTTCCTTCAACAAGAAGAATCCTGCGATCAAAAATTAATTTAAAATTATATCAAAAGTTATCAGTACGCTTTAAATGCAATAAACGCCTGAAGTGGACTATAAACCAAAGGATATGTATTCCATACATACATATACATATGTACATACATACATAATATTGTACATACATACATATTTCGTTGTGCTGCTACGATTCATTTAACTTTCTATCCTTAGCCAAACTTACCATTTTTATTCAATAGCTCTCCGTATATACTGTTCACTCACAAATATATGTATGTATATGCATACAGCAATTTCTTAATTTGAAGCGAATATCAAACTATTTCTTCGAGAGGTATTTTCTACCACTTGGATTCGCGTTTACTTGTTCAATGTACCCAAAATTCAAATCTTTCACCAATTTATGAAATGGTCTTCATGCAAAAAGGCATTCGACTCAAAACGCAATTTGAGTGGCATTTCGATGAGGTCGCCACCAAGCATTCCCCCGGGGCGCGCTCGAATAGCATTTTGAGTCTTATTTCATTTTCGAGTTTGGCCGCTATCTCACCAAGATAAACATAAACAATAAACAGCATCAGTCCGTTTCTGCTTGTTGGCACACGCACACAAATATATATATATACATATATATGTATGTATATACATGCACACACGCATCCATAGATATCATTTTGTCAAGTTGAGTCGTTTTCGATCTTGTTGTTTTAGGTTGTTTCTTCAGCAGACGATGCGGGGTATTCCATATGTGCCTATGCTTCACATTTTTTTGCCTTTAAGCGCGTACATATGTATGTATGTATGTATGTTTGTATGCATGTACATATGAATATGTATGTATGTGTATGTATGTTTGTACATTCACTGTAACCAACATTTATGAATCTGATATGCAAATTGATTTTTTTTTTGTTTTTGTTATGGTAAATATTTGCAGAAGAGAAATGTCTGCCTTGGTGGTAAGAAACATGAATAAACATGTGATGAACCTACTTAAATGAAATTTACATCTTATATGTATGTACATATGTATATTTGTTTATGTGTACATACATACATACATAGGTTTAAAGATTAATCTATTTATTTACATATGTGCGCATGTATGTATGTGTAGAGTTCAAACTTTTTTAATTAGGTTAACACGAAATTTAGCGAAGAGTTCTTTGGCTTGGCTAGTTAAAGAGTCATACATACATACATATGTGTATGTACATATGTATGTACAACGACAATGATAAGCTGGGAAATTCCAACTGGAAAAATTCCGTATAATAATTTTAGCGAAGACAATACTCCTGCCGTCAGAGTTTGTTGCGAATAGTAATAAAAAAAAATGTATTTTGTTTTATATATTTTATTGGCAATCAATTTATACTTGAGAGCAATCGCTCCACATAAGATACATATACATATGTATGTACATACATAACTTACTGTTTGGTAGTCAAAAAAACAAATGCTTATTGTATATGCAGTATTACTTTTTAATTAAGATCGTTACTATTGTATATTGGCAGTAAGCAACCAGCATCATAAGTTATTGATTGAACTTAGGACTCATATATTTGAATGTCTCTTTATTTTAATAGACTCGGCCTTATGCAGCTACCTCTCTTAACTAAAACATGCAACGGAGTGCTTTTTATATTGTGTCCGAACACACGCCACAGTAGAGATTAATGGCCTTTCACAATTCGACGGGAATATCGATCCGGAACTTGTTTCGATTTTACTTCAAGTCCTTCGACAAGCACTCCATGACTACAACAGTTGTTGAGCATCAGATAAAATAACAAATTAGTCTTTATTAAAATGATAAACTCTGTTGAGTTTTTTCCCTGGGCATCATTTAGTGGAGCTTCAAGCCTTCAATGACTAATACTACCTCAACAAGAGCATTTGAGCATTTATAGTATTCAAAGGCCATTGCAGGTAAGATAGTTTATGAGATCCAAGAAATTCTTTAGATGTAAGAAATATAGTATCATCTATTGCGTTCGCATCTATTTGTTGAGCCAGTAACATGCAACGCCGCCAGGAATTTCATCTTAGCCCTGATTTTGTAAAAAGTGAAAATAATTTTTTTAAGTTTTAAAAATAATACAAAAAATAAGTTAAAAACAAAACTTGACTAAAGTTAAAGACCAAGTTTATACTATTTTTTCTTAAAATAGCACTGTTGCCAGTTTAGATTAAAAATAATATTGATTCAAAAATATTCAGTATTTTAGTGACAATTAAATAAAAATAAAAAACACTTTATTTATTTTAAACTAAGCAGTAACGCGTTAAGTTTAAAACCTAGGATTTTGCGAATACATTTTTGTATGCCTTATGCATCGAACTTTCGCATCAAAATCGTCGGGGCAGTACCTTATCCCGCTACACCCTTTGCGACAAATCTATTTAACCTTGATGTTAGGTACACAATTTAATCATTGTGTTTGTACCTTTAAAATTTCTCTCTCTGTAGTGCAGTAAAAAGCCAAGTCTCCTTTCAAGTCATTTTCCAGAATTTCACTGAGTCAGTACCTATTACGTAATTTACAATGTCATGGCAAAAAAGGCATCGGAGAGAGTCGTCTCCCTGAAGAGTAATAACACGTACCAGTGTAACTGTTCCACTAAGATTTCACACTGTTGCTGTGGATGTCTGACCTTCTTTATTCATTACGAGCCAAGGTATACAGCGGCAAATTAAGAACAGATACCTTTACCATATGGCGCGGTTGACGATATCTGCTTGCTGTCGGGCAGCATCACCGACCTGATGATAATGGCACACTCACTCAGTGCTTGCTTACAACCTATAGAATGCTGCTGAATCGCAAGTATGGAGCCTGCTTTGCGAAATCCCACCGAAGTGATTGATAAGTTCTGCTATCGCGGCTACATGGTCACGGCAGATGGAGATACTGAGTTTGCTGTTGAAAACTGAATCAACAGGGCTATAGCTGTTTACGGTATCCTCGCCCCATAAGCAAAGCAACATCATCAGATTGCACAATAAAATCCGTCTCTTCAATTCTAACGTGAAATCGGTCCTCCTTTACGGTTGCAATACGTGGAACGCTGCCTGAGCGCAGTGATTTGAAATAAACAGTTGCTAAAATAAGCTAAAAATCGAAATAAGTCTGCTAAAAAAAGCGTGAGCATATTTATCACACTCTCCTCTATCGATTTGGCATCTCCGGTGTCAATTTGAACAATTAAGGAGTATCAAACTGAGAGACGAGCACTCAAACAAAAAGTTGAAATTTAGTGATGATTTCGGTCCCCGCTTTAGGGTGTTCTTAGAACTTTACTATTTAAAGGAATTAATTAACATTTTGTCCGGATTGTATTTTGGAGATTGATAAAATCCATGGTCGTCCTGAATTGAACTCTAACTCTACAACAGACCAAATAAATGGATTTGTTGATTATGGCAACTCTGAAAAAGAAGGGAAATTGGCCAAATCATTTTAATTTTTCCCAAAAACTTGAGTTATAAATCCCTGGAAGTAGTATAATGTTTCGTAATTATTGTAGAGCACTTATATATTCGTACAGCAATAAAACTTACTTGCTTTCCGTCTATGTTCATTTAATGAAAAGTTTTAGAAACTGTCTACTTTGAAATAACTTAACATAGGCTTTGATTTGTTAAATGGTAAATCATTACAAAGGTTTTAAAATTGCCTTCAGTAATAAAATGAAGTAAAAGAATTGTTAATTAAATTTTTGTCTTATTTAAATTCTACTGAAGTTTTTCAAACAAATTATTGTCACAATGGGTTTAAACTTTGACACACATTAAGAAATATAATAACCCTATCTCAAAAGGTATTGAGCTGGTATTTCTGTTCGGAATTTTAGCGAAACATAAGCATTTTGAAAAGTTAATAAAGTTTTTATTTTTGTAATTAAACTATTGGAGACAGTGGCGTAGATAGCTTTTTGATATGTGGGGATATGACTCAGAATAATATCCTGTTTTTTTGTAAGTTATATTTTACACTGCGATAATAATCCTCGTTGCACAGTCGTGTACAGAAATGGTCACATTTTGCACATTGATAAGTTGCATTATAAAAAAATTCTCTTATTATCGAAGAAGAAATTCAAGCTTTCGAGATTTTTTGCTAATTCATCAATGACTTCGTCTGCTGTGATTCCAATGTCACGATGCATTGCCAGAGCTGCCAAGCCATTCAAGCGGTCCTATAATAGATAAATCAGACGATAATTCGAGTTATTATTGATGCATATTCGATAGTATGCAAACATTTAGATGGAACATGATGAACTCACTTCTTTTATCGTGTTCCTTTGAATTGTTTTTATCCGTTTCAAACTTGAGAATGTGCGTTCCGCAGTAGACGTAGATACTGGCAATGTAGCTAATATTCTTAGCAACATATTGATATTTGGGAAATTCTCTTCTGGCCAATCATCCAGCGCTTTCAACGAATTGTTAGGCTTGATGTCGCCTTTACGGATCAAATACTTCTTCCACATTTTCAACTCGATGAGAACAGCAGTTGGCCCAGAATCAAGAAATTTTTGATAAAACTCGACAGTTTCTATAAATTTCTCAGCTGCTTTGTCGATTTCAGATAAATCATGCTTGAAGAGCGCCGAAAACCCTTCTAATATTTTTTCGTGATCGATAAATCTCTCGCCAAGATCCATGATGTAGAAGTCCAAAAATGGATTGAACACCGTGACACGGAAGTAATCTTCTGCACTCTGAACTTCAGGATTCGCTCGATTTTTTTGTCTGCTCACTTTTCGTTTGTGTTTGATTTCAATGTCCAATGTTTCAGCAATTTTCTTTGCAGCTTCGAAAATTCCAGGAAACGTATCTGCTTCTGCTCGAATCATTTTCAGTTCATCGCGTAAATCCTTGGCGAGATCAATAGCTTGGACCAAGTCTAAAACAACCTTTTGAAATTCTCGACTCAGAGGCAAAGAAAGTTGGTAAATCACGTTGATAACCTGTAGACTGATCAAAAATTCGAAATCCATTGCATTTTCAAAATTTTTCGCGGCAGTTTCCGAGGTTCTCATTTCGTCAAGAGCTTTCTAGACAAACGGAAATAATTCATGAAAATCGTCTACGGCTTCATATTTTGACACCCATCGAGTCAGATTCAATCTCTTCACACTTTTCACACTTGGAGTTTCATCAGATTGTTCAATAGTGTTCTCTAGAACAGCTCTTCTTTAGGTGTATGGAAGAAATTATAAACAATTTCTATGGTGCTCAAGCAGTCTCTAATTGTAGGTACCTTGCTGGTGATAGATATAGCAAGATTCAAAGAATGTGCGGCACAGTGAACGTGTAAAGCATGTTGCGCATAATTGTCACGTATAATTGCTTGAACGCCATTATATTGACCAGACATATTCCTCGCCCCGTCCGAATCCTTGGCCGATCAAGACAGTAATATCCAGTTCGAAATTTTGAAGATTTTCAACCATTAATTGCAGTATTGCACATTGAGACAAAATAAATATTGGCGCTCAAAAATGTTATGCTTACATTAAAACACATGCCTGGGAAAAATTCGATTTTATCATCTTATAATTCTCAGACCCAAGGGGGGATTGATCCCCTGATCCCCTATCTACGCCACTGATTGGAGATAACAAATTATAGACAAAATGACAATGAGTAACAATTTGAACATAACCAAAACACAGAATTGCAATAGCTTAACAGATCACGAGATGATTGCTGCGAAGTACATATGTATGTATATGATATTCTTTTACTCGAAGACAAACGCGTCTGACTTTATTTCAGCAAACTGTGTTATTAAGTCCTCACTATCCTACTCGCAGAGACCAACACCGAAAACATAAAGAAATTCATTAAACTAACCTCTAGACTTAAAATAAACAACTAATGTATATAGTATAAAATAATATATTATAATAAGAATACAATGAAAATAGTAAATTTTAATCCAGCCTCAAGACCTTGTTGCCCTAGCTGCATACTTTATATTTTAGAATTAAATTCTAGTTTATAAATAAAAAAAAAAAACTCCTTACTATCCAAATGTTGTAGTAAGTCAGACTCAATGCACAGAATAGCTAAGCTATTAGGCCGGGTTTCGCTCATAGTAGAATAGTTCCAATAGTTTTTGATTTTTTCAAACATGAAAATGAACGTTCTGCACTGTAATTGGATACGCAAATGTAATAAAAATACGATGTGCTATTTAGAAGTTAGGAAACTCACTATATAAGTCGTTTGCACGCAAAAGTTTCAGAAGGTCAGATGGTGAATTGTGTTCCATCTTTTTAGAGGAGAGAATTTGTTATCAATTTCTTCATACGCTTCGCATCTTTTCCTTAATTCGGAATCGACGTTGTCAAGAGTGACGTTGAAAGTGTTAACTCGGAAATGATCTTTACCAGATAATTGAACTTCTCCGACCCGTAATTCATCAGCCTGTAACTTTCTTCTTTTTCTTGATTAGTTCATTTGATATTCTTGATTTTCAGAAATTTCCAGACCTCTTTTTTGTAAACTTCGAATTCAGTTCCTGTATTAGCCACCATTTTAATGAGTCCACGATAGTCATCAATCACGTCAGAAATGCTAATATCAACTTTTTGCATTCTTTGACTAACAGCTTTGAATCTTGAGAGTAAAAAATATTCATAAAAGCTGTTTCAAGTCGTTCCATTGGAATTCCAAGACCTCTTGCTTCTTGCCTGGTAATTTAACGATTCAATTATCTCGCTGTAGAATTGATAAAGCACTTTAACTGCATCGTCACGAGCTGACCATCTTGTCGCAGACAGACATTTCAACGATATTTTCTTCCCAGCACATGTCTGCAGAATATCCCAACGATGTGTAGATGCAACGAAAAAATTTAAAAGTGCTTGAACTGTGCTAAAGAACAATGGCGCTTCTGGTCTGGTACTCGCCACCGCATGAATCCCAACCAAATTCAGAGAATGATGGATTTTATATTAATTTATTTCACTCTCGCCTCTAAGCCGGAATACGCTCCTGATACATTTCTCGCGGCACCATACGACTGACTTCTGCAATATCAAGATTGACGGATTCAAGAACAGAAGTAACTGCGGTAAACAAATCTTCAGCTTTGTGCCCAGTGTTTTCGATGAGCATCAGAAACCTTTCAACAGGTGTACCATCTTTTTGCACGTATCTCAGTACAAATGAAAGCTGATGGATGTGCGATGTGTCGTGTGTTGAATCTACGATTATTCCAAAATAAAAATTGGCCTTTTTATTTTACTGTCAAAAATTTGCCGGTTGCAGTTTGAAGATTTCGTTTAAATATTTCTGCTCTATCCCTTAAAGGATGTTCTTAAAAATGTATTCTTCCAACTGATTTGCCATATTAAAACTTTCTCGATACTTTTTATTTAAAGTTTTTATTTTCTACATGGGAAAGACTAGATTTACTAGCTACAAATTGATAGTTGTCTTCATCGATTAACGATTGTCCTATTTTTTCAATAATTAAATATTTTTATTGCTTTCTGCTTAATTACATCGTTTTTCGTCATATCTTCATCCACCTTTAATCGATTGTTCCATTTTCTCCATTATCTTTGGTCTAGGACGAGCAGTCATTTTCGCTACTGCAGAGTATCCAGATGCTACCGAACTTCTAATTTCTCCTTCGTTTTTTTAATAGTTCTTATATGTTGACTCTTTTAAGGTAAATATCCAGCAATATCAATTATCCTCTCTTGATTTTAAAATCGGTCCAAAATTTTTATTTTTAAATTAATGGATAAAAATTTAAAATGCAAACCAGCAACAAAAATTCATTGTGAGAATTGCCCAGTTCGTAAAAATCGCGTTGTAGGAGTAGCGTTGTAAGAAAATTTCCGAATTTTGGGAACCGCGTTGTAGAGAAGACGCGTTATAGAATCCCGCGTTGTTGGAGGGTTACCTGTACCTTAAATTAAGTTTATGATAGTTTCTCAAGATTAAAGGTTAGAGGGGGCAGTTTCCAGTATCTTATCCACCTGGACCCTTCGAAAAGCCTAAGATTTTTTTCACACTTTAAGAGATATGAGTTTAAAATGAATGGTCTATTTATATTTAAGTCATTTAAATCGATAAAAATCGACCGATCATCTATAAATTGCACAAAAATCAAGATATTTTTAGGCTTGGTATTTAGACTTATATTGAAGTTATGGTATTTACGCCGGAACCTTCATTCATAGTAAGGTAAAAATAGACATATAAGTTTTTTTATTACCTATTTTATAAAAATCTAAACTAAAATTTTGACTAAAAATAAATAAAAAAAATGGCGGACGTAAAGTCAGGCGCGGACGACTTTAGGATACCCGTACCACTAGCTTGTAATAAAGCCCGATTTCTTCACAAAAAACCAAAAACAGAAGAATTTTTAAGCAAAAATTTTTTTTTTGACCGATTCCTATGGGAGCTATATGATATAGTCAACCGATTTCAAAAATTTGACACAGTGCTTAAATGCCTTAAAAAAGATATGAACGCCAAATTTATTTCGAAATATCTTTACAAACAAACAAAACACATCGAATTTTGTATAAAAACGTGTTTTTGGACCGATTGGTCCTATGGGAGCTATATGATCTAGTCAAACGATTTGGATCAAATTTAGTGCAGTGCTTAGGAACTATAAAATACTCACGAATGTCAAATTTGGTCCCAATATCTTAACAAACAAACGAAACACAACAAATTTTCTTAAAAAATCGATTTTTTGAAAGATCGGACCTATGGGAGCTATATGATATAGTCAACCGATTTGGTTCAAATTTGGCACATTGCTTAAGTGGTCTAAAAAATTTCCAAACGCCAAATCTGGTTACGATATCTTTATTAAAAAACGAAATATAGCGAATTTTTCTTTAAAAAAGTTATTTTGGCCAATCGGTCCTATGGGAGCTATATGATATAGTCAACCGATTTTGATCAAATTTGGTACAGTGATTGGGAACTATAAAAAACTAATACCAAATTTGGTTACGATATCTTCATAAACAAACGAATTATTCATCTAAAACGCTTTTTTTGTCGAGGTCGTCTCAAACACCCCCATGGGAGCTATATAATTTCTCCCCGATATCAAAAAAATAAAATAAACTTGCCTCCTATGGAATAATATGGGATCTAATGTGAAAGTTTGGTAACTCTAGCTCTTAGCATCTCTGAGATCTAGGCGTTCACACGGACGGACGGACGGACAGACGGACATGGGTATATCGACTTCTCTATTCACCCTGATCATATTTTAGGTAACTTTGGGGTGTCTCCGACGTCTCCTTCTATATGTTACATACATTTTCGGCTTGCACAAACTTAATATACCCTTGGTACCATACGGTACAGGGTATAATAAATCCCTTTCTACTTTTTGGGCATACCGCCTGCGATGTGTAAGGTTGTTTATTTACAAAACTTTAAAACATCTTAATTCGATGAAAAAAAATTATGTATTAGACTGTTAGAATTGCTTGGATCAAATACAGCATAGTTTAAATAGCCCAACACCTGGTGGATGGGCAAAACAATAGTTGTTTCCGAGTGAAAAGTTGCCACTGACTTTAAGCTAACTGTATGAACATGATTACAATTCTGGAACCTAGTATATATCCAAGTAAGTCTGATGGGGCACTGATCAGTCTTCAGCGTAGTTATTTAGAATGAATACAGATTAATTGCAATTCATAACATGACGCAAAAATTGGCGCTCAAGATATCCAGTGCCACGCACTGCTCTAACAATTCTCACAAACCCTAATATTTTTCACTTCAACATTAATTATTTTGGAGTTTCACTGTAATAATATAGAAGAACATAGCTTGTCACATAGGTGCAATCGAGTCCATTAAACAGTGGGCGCCAAAAATATGCAATTAACCAACTCACTCGACAAAGCAAGAACAGGCTTTTGGCATGACCATGCGAAATTGCGCAACATTTGCACCATGGCACACTTCTGTCTGACCAAGATTAATGCTAAATTCTTGCAGATTGTGCAAGCGCAATAGCAGCTGTTATCGCCAAAAGTAGCTCGCATTTGAATTTTTTTGACAGAAACTTAGAAAATCAACTTTTCAATTTGCCATTTAATAGTGAATTTCTTTAAATTTTATCCTTCTGTCTGTCAACAGAAAGAACGCGAGATTCTGGTGACAACAACAACGGGCAAAATACGTGGACGTTACCAAAAGTATCGCTCCGGTGAACGCGGTGGCTACTACAGCTTTAAGGGTATACGCTATGGAGCAGCACCCATAGGTGCCAAGAGGTAAGTGCATGAAACATTTTAATCAATTTCTTATGAAAAGTCTTACAAAAATTTGTTTTATTCCGTAGATTCCGCTCCGCAGACCCCGAGAAGGCGTGGACAGGCGTGCGTGATGCTTCACGAGAGGGTCAAAGCTGTCCGCACAAGAATATGATATTGGATACGTTTAAGGGCGATGAGGACTGTTTGTTCCTAAATGTGTTTACCACGCGCATGCCCAAGGATGATGAGTAAATCTTAAAGAGTTTTATTTCTATTGAGGCTGCAACTAAAGTTTGTTTCTTGTTTACAGTCCTGAACCCAAACTGCCGGTCTTGTTTTGGTTACATGGTGGCGGCTTTTCATTTGGCTCAGGCAACTCATTTCTCTATGGCCCTGATTACTTGGTGGCTGAAGATATTGTCTTGGTTACGATTAACTACAGACTAGGACCTTTGGGTTTCTTAAGCGCCGGTCCCGATGCGCCGGGAAATCAAGGCCTGAAAGATCAGGTGCTCGCATTAAAGTGGGTGCGTGATAATATTGCTGTGGCTCTGCGCTAAATGCCTGGTCCATGGGTGCCAGTTCAAGTGAGCGTGCTGCTCGACTGGCTGCCAACTTGGGCTATGTGGGTGCAAACAACACCGAAGAGTTATTGGACTTTTTAAGACGCGTGCCGGCCATGAAACTGGTGGAGGCAGCGCCCACCCCGCTGATTTCAGATGATCAACGCAATAACATAGGCTTGCCTTTTGTGCCTGTGGTGGAGGGTTATTGGAATAAGGATAAAGACTCGCAGGAAGCGGATGAGTATTACGAAACACCTTTTCTCACAGAGCATCCAATTGATATGTATGAGGCGCGTAATTTCAATAGCCATGTGCCCTACATGACGGGTTACAACACGCATGAGGCCATGTTATGCTAACTAAAAATTAACTAATATCGATGTAAGGTTATATTTATCGATGTCAAAACTGATGGAAAACAGCTGTGATTTATTTATTTGAACTATGACTGGCTACTAGCGGCATCTTTTGGGAGCAAAGTTGTAGGACTACGCAAGAATCCTCAGTTGCTACAAATAATTGAAAATGACTTTGGCCGTTTAGTACCACACGATCTGAATGTCACGGATGTGCACGACAGAGTCACGCGTGAGATACGCACATTTTACCTGGGATCCAAGCATGTGGGCCTAGAGTCTGTCGATGAAATGATAGCGGTTTGTACTAGGATTCTGCTCTATGAATGCTTACCTTACGACTTATTTTTGTCTAACCATAGCTGCTCACGGACTTAATGTTTCTGCAAGGCATACGTCGTGTACGACGCGTAATCATGCCAAGTTCGGCAATGCGCCCGTCTATATGTATCGCTTTTCTTTTGATGGAGCTTTGGGCCTATATAAGCGTATGTTGGGCATACCACGCCCAGACGTTTGTCACGGCGATGAAATGGGCTACTTGTTCAAGTTTGGTTTCTTTAATTTGAGCTTGGATCCCAAGTCCATGGAGGTGCTGGTTAAGAACCGTATGGTGCGCATGTGGACTAATTTTGAAAAATATGGGTAAGTGATATAAGGCTTGGTATTAACAATGATAGTTGCATATTAACATACGATTTACTTTAAAGCACACCCACACCGAATGTAGATGATCCAATGCTATCTACCAAATGGACGCCCATTGATGCCACAAATGTTATGAACAGCCTTAACTATTTGGATATATCCACATCGCTAGATATGAAAACAAATCCAGAACCGGAAAGACAACGCTTCTGGGATGAAATGTATCAGCACTACAATGGAGCAGCTATGTAAAGTTCTAGCCCCCCTCACGCACACACACATACCAATAAACATACACACACACATATACCAACACATACAAACATTTCTTCAACATTTTGACATTAACTGAAAAAAAAGCGCGCGAAAAAATAATTAAAGCAAATTCATTGTACAATTTTCGTAGTTTTTAGTAATTAGTAGCAAAGAATATAGAACTACATAGAATGCGCATCTCATACAAAAAAAAAAAATGTATAGGGGGCATTGACATCAATACCCCATGCTACGGGTTGAATGCAATTTGTTCATTTGCTTGTATACGAAATTTTGCAAACATATTGCACAAAGTGTTGATGGTTTAGTGGAATGCGTGTTCGACTTATAACCTAATGTGTCGAAGTTCGATTCTGGCTGGATGTTAAATTCAAAAATATTATTTTTTTATTTTAAATATTTTTTTTTGTCATAAAAATGTTTGATTTTTCGTATTTTGGAATTTTTTTTGCTATGCTCGCAGGTACAGTACGCATTCTATGCATTTAATTGCATAGTAAAATACGCGCTTTTTTAAGGTATAATAAGGAGGCTGCGACAAGACAAAATAAGTGTGTATTTCTTGCCGACAACTGTTTTCCCAATGGCAATATACATACTAAGATGTGTATGCAAAATGTTTGAGGCTCTGAGGTGCGGGAGGGCGGAGAGCAAACGTCTGTCGGCAATGTGCACAATTTCAGCCTCAACCAAATTTGTCAATTTTTAGTTTTTGAACCTCACACCCTTTCGAAGCATGTGACTGGTATGACACTACATAATCGCGTTTGCCTTCACACTATCAAATTCATGTAAAAAAGGGGAAAAATGCGAAAAAGGGTATTTTGCTTTCGATTCTCATACTGTTGAAGGGTTTTTCGGCGTGTACACACAACGTGCATTCTCATCCCCGTGCGCAAAATGTTTAGTGCTCTTGTTTACTGTCTGATAAAGGAAACGGGAAAATCTAAAAATAGAATAGGCATTTCAAGAGCGATGGCAATTGACCTCGGTTTGAACTTCGTTTTTGGTTGTCTGCGCTGTTCATATTTTTAGCCTCAACCAAAATTGTAAATTTTTAGTTTCTGTGCATCAATGCCCTTTCGAAGAATGTGCTCACTATGACACCTTTCAACAACGTTTGCCTTCACACGATCAAATGCATGTTAAAAATTAGAAAGATGCGAAAAAGGGTATTTTGCAATCAATCAGGCATTCGCATGTGGGTGTTATGTGTGCATATCTTTTTAGTCAATGGTAGAGAAATAGGTATGCATATTCGCATCTAGTCAAAATTCAAATTACTTTTTGGGAATTCCCCCTGCCATAAATTTTGTCAACCTTTTTATTATATTTATACCTGCACAAATGAAGGAAAAACCGCAAAAAAAATCAACCAAACTTTAAAAATCAGGTAACCGCATATTAAAGATCATACAGGTAATACATTTTTTAATTGCTTTAGTTTTGATTGGCTAAGTCAGTAGTAATAAAAAGGGAGTGACTTGACTTTTCACAGGTACAATTTTTTCCAGTACAAAAATTGGGATAACCCCATTTTTTCTGATTTTCGAATGATGAATTCCAAAAATCAGTACTATGATCTTCAAAGAATGGTTATCGGGACTCAGTTTGTCTGGCCAATATCAGTATATGTTTGACGATTCAACAGTGAAGTACTGATTGAAAATAAATACATTATTTGCGACTTCACAGTGACAATCGTATTAAATATTAATACAAAATTCGTGTATAGTAAAACAGTGGTTTTACAAGTTTTTAGAATAATTCAGATAATTCTGATAATAATTCTGACTAGAGTGACGATATAGTGGTGAGTCATGAGTGCTATACGACATAATATTTTAAAAAACAATCGACCGTCCGGCACACAATTTTGTTGTATATGCCGTAATTCTAGACGAGCGCAGAGTAATATTAAATTATTTCGGTTTCCTGATCAGGACAAAATTATGGGCCAAATTTGGAGGGAAAAATGCAAAATTAATATTGACGATTACGGGAAAACTCTTTTCATTTGTCAGAATCATTTTTGCAGTACATATCTGGGAAAAACAAAATTAAAATCGGAAGCAATTCCAACTTTAAATTTGCAAAATGATTCTAATAATATGGATATTGATTTTCCGTCTCAAGATCTTCTAAGTAGAAACACACGTGTTTCTGAAGTTTGCAATAATTGCGAAAGTAATTTGATCTTATAAGATTTTATAAAAAGAAAGTAAATGAGCTTTTAGAAAATAATATTGCACTCTCCAAAAAGTTAAAAATTAGGAGAATCTTAAAGAAAAAAGAGGCTTCCGTTAAAAACTTAGGAACAGCTATTGACTCAACAAAAATTGTTAGTATCAAATCGAAAATATTTTGCAAGCTTTTAATTCGCAATAGACCCAAAGAATATTCGGAAGAGGAAAAAAGTATAGCCCAGAATATTTTTTACAAGTCTCAATCAACTTATGTTTTTCTTAGAGATAGGCTTCATTTAAACTTACCGCATATAAGCTCTGTAAACCGTTGGGCACCAATAAAAAATCTTCAGCCGGGTTTAAAAAATAGTGCATTTGAGTCTATGAAGCAGATGTTCTACGAGCTTAAAGAGAAAGGGGATACAGAAATGGTACTGTCAATGGATGAAATGGCACTTAGAAAAGAGCTCCGATATAACCAATCATTAGACTTGGTTGACGGTTTTGAAGTAGATTGGAATATGCGAAATAATACAATTGCAAAGCAGGTTTGCGTTTTTATGATTAGATCCGTTTTTTCAAGTTGGAGTACAATTTTGAATTATTTTGTTTCGTAAAAGGGCATGACAGCCAGATCGCTTACAGAAATTATTATAAAAAATATTGAGCTAGTAAATAGTTTCGGTATAACAGTCAAAGCTATTTTGTGTGATCAAGGCTCTTCCAACAGAAAATGCTTTTCAAATCTTGGTGCAACTGTAGATTCTCCATATTTTCAGTTTCAAAATGAAAAATTTTTTTGCATGTTTGATTTCCCGCACTTAATTAAATCTTTAAGAAATAACTGGATGGAGTGTGACATTGAAACTCCCAAAGGAATTGCGTCTTTTAGTGTGGTTAGAGAATTATGGGAAAAAGAAAATAAGGCAAGAACAAAAATGTGTCCAAAGCTAACGGATCAGCATATATTCGCAAACTCATTTGAGAAAATGCGTGTCAAGTTTGCAACTCAGATCTTTAGTAAAACAGTTCAGGCCGCTATTAAAACAATTTGCGATACAGTTGGGTTCAAAAGAAATTCGAACGAAATCGCTCTATCAACTGCTGATTTTATATTAAAAATAGACCAAATTTTTGATTGCATGAATAGTGGAGCCCTGCACTCAGATAATTTCTTTCGATCTGCTTTGCAAATTAATAATCAATCTTACAAGTATATTTCTGAATTCTCACAGAATATACAAAACGTTAAATTTGTAAACAGCAAAAAGCAGAACCATGTTTTTTTTTGGATGGCATAAAATTAACTCTTGCATCGGTGCTTCGCAGACGAAGTCCTTTTAAATAATTGTAATAAATTTTTCCTTTTGACAAAACGGTTTAACCAAGATAAATTGGAAAATACTTTTGCCATTTTAAGGCAGAAAGGTGGTAATAGCAAGAATCCTTCAGTAGCTGGGTTAAAATATTATTTTGTGTAAACTAGAGAGCATGCGGGCTCGATTTAAGCGTATGTATTGTGATAATTGACCGCAAAAAGGCGGATAATATAATTTTAAAACTTAAAGCAAATTGTGTATTGTTTAAAATATCGAAAGTCTCAGCAAAATATAAATTTTGTTGTGACATTAACCCTGGGCATAGCTGAGCTATCCCAGCCGTTGTTTTGGACAAACCAGAGGTCGTTACAACTGGTTGGTAGAAAAAAGTTTTTTATAATATTTAAATTCATGTACTTACATTGCACGTTTGTCACACCAGTTTTCTTCCTCTTATTAGTAGTACAGCTAGTGATAGCGTTGCCGGCGCGCATGCGCAAAAGGGGCAACGCTGAAAAAGCACACCCACTAAAAAGCTGATTGAAGCGGTAGGGCAACAAAAGCTCATTATCATAGAACAGTAACGGTAAAATTTTGCACCGTGGGCAAGGCGTTATTATTCGTAGTATAAAAATAATAACCCGATATAAGTAGGAAATTACGTACAACAAGCTGACTTAACATATATGTCATTATGAGTGGAGGAGGATCCGCAGGGGCGGTGCGACCAGCCGCGGGCGCCTTACCACTTGGTAGAGCCACAGCTGAGCCAAAATCTGCGAGGGCCAAGCACATTTTTTTTTTCTTCTCGTTTTTTTTGTTTTCCGAAGAAAGGGGGAGTGAGAGGAGGCGTTTTGCCACCTCACAACATTGTTCCGAAATTGCCAATAGGGCAATATCAAAACAGCTTGAACTGCTTGGTGAGAGTAACGGTGAAAGCGCTCTCACTCTCACCAACACTAAGTCAAGTATAGCGTCTTTAAGCTTGGCGCCAAAATAATTGTTTAGTATTAGTGCGTAGGTTGATAGTATTAGTTTATAGGTGATTCCGAGTAGAGAGTTGGACGCGACGAAATTGTAATTGTGAAATTACAGAAGATTCATCAAAGCAAATGAGTGCCCTATTTCTGCCAGATGAGCCAACTAGTCTTTCAAGTGAAGAGGGGACGAGAGATTGATTCTCAATCTTTCGATTTTAGAATAGTTGAAAATTCAGACTATTTTTTAGAGGAAGAATTTAATAATTCAAAAAATATTAACTTGGAACTAGTTTCAATAAGATATTTCGTGGGATATGTTGCTTTCAAAATAATTCCAAAATTAAACTGCGAGAAATGCGAAAGGGAACTAAGAAAAATGGATGAAGTAATTACTGCTCCAAGTGAAATATTTATTTTCCATCAAAATTATTGCTCTAAATGTGACTTCGGTAGTCTCTTTCCACCTTCCGATTCCTTAATGGAAGCTTGCAAAAAACACATTATTTTTTCACAGTTTTTTTAAGACAGAGCCAGAGAAATTAAAAATAAATCAGCATATCATTCGTCTTTGCCATACTGCAACTCCCGAATGGTTCTTTGGTGACTGCAGAGATCACAAAAATAAAATATTAGAATTTTTAATTTTAGTTTTATTGCGTAAGCACTGTAAATAGGCTGTAGAAAAGGGCAGCACCACCCAACGTAAAATAAATATTATTTCTACATAATACAACATGAATTTATAATAAATGCTATAATGACAAAAATTAAAAACGCAAAACCGGTCAAAAATTAAAAAAAATAAATAATAAAAAATTAAATTAAAAATTTAAAAAACCCCCGAACTTAAGTAATTTTCATTTAAAAAGTAAAAAATAATAAAAGAAACTTAATGTTAAAGTACCTAAGAATCTATTATTAATTCTAAAAAAATACGTCGCGTTGGGGGATACGCGAGGGCAGACTTCGTTGACGGTCGTATCTTACATGCAAATTTTTTGAAGTAAATTCTATGAAAGTTTTTGAAGTATTTTCTAAATTTGGTTTTTTAGTTAATCTTTGTTGCTTAATTAGACTATTTGTATTTAAATTGTTAGTTTAGGAGCGGTCCCCCAACGCGACGTATTTTTTAGAATTATTAATAGATTCTTAGGTACTTTAACATTAAGTTTCTTTTATTATTTTTTACTTTTTAAATGAAAATTACTTAAGTTCGGGGGTTTTTTAAATTTTTAATTTAATTTTTTATTTCATACTTTTTATAGGTAGGTTAGGTTAAGTTAGACTTTAGTATATTATAATATACTTACTTTAATTTAGATTCTTGTTAAGGTATAGACTACATTTAAGGTCAAGCTCGTTTGCTTTTTTTTACGCATTCTCCCCACTTTCACTCCCCACAACTTTTAAACGGCTCAACCGATTTTCATCAAACATGTGTAGGAACACTCGCACATAAGTCACCTTTAATACAAAAAAAAACTAAATTGAAATCACTGCATGCGTTCGGGAGTTATGATGCCACAGACAGACAGACAAACAAATTTTAAGCCAATCGGACAAAGTTTATGTTTTTAGCTTCAAATGGCCATAACTTCTAAACGAGAAGAGATAGAGCAAAAATAACCTCAGATTCGAATCAGTGGCGTCGTCAGCTACAATAGGACCAAATTTTAAGCCAATCGCACAAAGTTGATGTTTTTAACTTCAAATGGCCATAACTTCTAAACGAGAAGAGATAGAGCAAAAATAACCTCAGATTCGAATCAGTGACGTCGTCAGTTACAACAGGACCAAATTTTAAGCCAATCGGACAAAGTTGATGTTTTTCTCCCCACTTTCACTCCCCACAACTTTTAAACGGCTTAACCGATTTTCATCAAACATGTCTAACAACACTCGCACATAAGTCACCTTTAATACATAAAAAACTAAATTGAAATCACTGCATGCGTTCGGGAGCTACGATGCCATAGACAGACAGACAGACACACACAAACAAACAGACAGACACGTCAAACTTATAACACCCCTCTTTTTGCGTCGGGGGTTAAAAATAAAAAAAAGAATTTAACAATTCCAAGCTCTGGATTTGAATTCAAAATATTCGCACGCCATCCAGGCGCACATACCACTGACCCATCGGCATCAACACAGGAGATGTGTTTAAATTTGTCCCTTTAACATTTTGGAAGGAAAACAACTTTGCAAATTAACGGAGTTTGGTCTTGTTCTAAAAATAGAAGCAACATTTCGCTTCGTTTTCTGTCGCCTGCTCGTTCGATGTTCTAAAAATAGAACTCACATTTCGTTTCGTTTGCTGCCGCCCGCCGGCACCAACAAGCGCTAAAATAAATTTGAGCCAGATGCGCATTCTATGTAGTTCTATATTCTTTGCTTTTAGTCTCTTGCGTCTTAATATAAATGATCAGTTTAGTCAATTATTAATATTTATACCCTGTACCTATACACACAAAAGGTATACTAGATATGTAACGGACAGAAGGAGGCGTGAAAGCCCCTTAAGTCCTTTATACCATACGAATATTTACAAGTTGGTGGGCATATTTCCTCAGAAGATGAAGTTTGTCGAATCATGTCAATATCTTTCCCCGCTCCCAGTAGCAGAGTTTCGCGATTTATCGACATGCCCAACAGCTGGATCAAGCAACGTCATTAAGATGCATCATACTTACCTTTCCAATAATTCAATTCAAATTGTCGCTTGCATCTGCTCATAATCAACTGTTATGGCCCATTGCTCATCTACCTATTTTTGTAAACAACCATGGGAAAATGTGGGAATCTGAGCAACAGAAATCATTCCATTTCGTACTATATTTTATTTATCTGTCTTGCTGTACATATTGTGTTTCTTTCGCTGTTACTACTTCTGTGTTGCTAAAATTTGGATGTTTCTCAAAATTAGCTTAAATTAAGTGCCGGGCGCATCTTGGCTCTTTTTGCTTCGAGCGCTCTCTCAATTATTTCTTGAAAGCGGCGCCAGCCAGAGGCACATGCAGCAAGCCGAAAATTTTACAAAAACAATATATACGCAGTGTGCGCATTTCGCTCAACTCAAGGATGTACTGACGAACGAAAATTTCGCACAAATATACTGAGCATAGAAATATAGTTCATTTGGCAACTAAACGAGCCAGTGATTTCTTTCGGTAATGAAAATTGGCATATGAGTCAGGACTTTTCTGTGTCTTTGAATGTATTTTAACATTTTCAGCGATTCGGCACAAGGAAATGCTCGCACCACCTTGACTGTATTATAATTGTATTTATATATACATATATGTATGTATGTATAGGTTTAATATGGAGAAAAATAAGCTATTCATCAAAATAGTACCGATCCATTTCATCAAAGCCGTGCTTCACTTCATTTGAATGCTTAGCTCCGCTCAGCTCTTTGTAAAATGCAACATTCTTTATATTTCAACGCGAAGCTCTGCAGTTATTCGTCACTATCGTCGCTCAATACTAATTCATCAAAATCAATTGCCTGAAATTAAAAAGAATATTTCCTCTTTAAATTGAACATTTCTTTAGCTGATTATCATTAAGTAAAATCAAGTTAAAAGGAGCTAAAAATTAAAGTTAACAAAATTTACTCACTTCATTACACTTAAGTTGTTTAAGCTCCGAAATTCCAGTTAAATCCTCCAAAAACTTCGATGATTCAAATGCTTTGAATAAGAACGCATGCCCGTTGCTACGATAAGCATCTAATATTTGCTATTATTAAAGCATAAATCGTAAACTCATTAACATAAAGAGGACAATGATGTCAAAAGTCTTGGTGTTTAAACAAACCTGAGAGCAGCCAATGCATTGATGAAACTTTTCCGTAACTAATAAAATGTTTTCAAAATTGTACAACATTCCACGAATAGAGTGCGGTAAAATGCCTAGCAAACCTTCCGGTACCATTGCTTTATTAGAATCTGCGTTCTGTTTGTTTTTGAGAGCATAATAAGCAGGTGCCTGGTCCCTCTTTGGATGTTGCAGAAGCGAGACCAACATTTCCACAGCATAGCTACTTGCGATATTAGAAACGCCGGGACGAGTCACTGTGCATTGCTGATCCAGAGTGCGATCTTTTAGTGACTAAAAAAAAAAAAAGTTTGGTTAATTACGTATGTATCTAGATTTTATTGTATTTACATTTAAAAGTTTGATTACTGCTTGCGGCGTAAACAAGCTTTAGGTAAAGCTTTAATTTTTTTTATTAAAAGTTTTCACGCTGTTCACGTTTCGCCAATATAAATATAAAAAAATATGCATATGTATTATTACTTTGTAAAAAAAAAATAATGTTTAAGTTGTTTTCAATAATTAATGCCATTATGAAATTTGATTACTTGTGCCATTGGGGCCCTGGCTCAGCCCTTTATTGCGTGCGTGACTGGTAAATGTTGTTAGTATGTATGTACATATGTATATATTTTTTTTTTTGATTAGATAAAACTCTTAAGTTCCAATGGTAAGATAGTGTCGCAGTACTAAACTGTTGATCGAACTGCTCCCATTGAACACTACAGATTCAGCTAGCTATTTTGTTTAATTATTTGTTTGAAAAATTATTACTTAATTTATAATTGTAAACAAATTAAAAATGTTAACAGAGTTTGCAGGTAACTTATCTCATCCATTAGAATTTGGACATGTGCTCGAAATTGTTGCCAAAACAATTGACGGTGCAGCCAGGTAAGAAATTAACAAATGACTAACAAACCAAATGTATCCAATGGAATAGCTTTTACAATAAAAAAATATAGTGGATTAATACTAAGCACATATTAAATTCGCAACAACATTTGTTGCCTATAGAAAAATAATAATATATTTTTTTATTTAGACAAGAAACTCAATAGCCAAGTCAACATAGAAAGGGACACTGCTTTTTATTTATATTGATAACAGCGTTAGACGTGTCGAAATTGTCTCCTAAATATTATGTGTAGAATAAAAAAGAGGTTGAGTTTGATCACACTTGTTACAGTGCTTGGCAACTTTAAAAAACTTCCTAATGCCAAATTTGGGCCCGATATCTTTATAAACAAACAAATTATGCCCCAATGCAGGATTTTTTTAACCGATCGAATCTGTGAGGGCTTTAACCGACTTTGATACACGCAAATTTCATTATAAGCGGAATTTTTAATCCAATTCTCGTTTTATTCAACAATTTCCTTTGATTCGCATAAGTTTAGCATGAATTTATGTTTGTATACATTAAACATCAAAGAAAAATATCGCAATAAAATTCCGAATTTTACTGAAATCGTTTTTTTTTCTTTTTTTTTTTTTGTGATGGTACAAAGCAAAATCCATTTTTTATTATCTTGAATAGCTGGGAGAACACTAAAAAGCTTGAATATTTCTTTACAGATTTCATATGAACCTATCCTCTGCAAAATTGAGCATAAATCCTAATGCTGATATTGGCTTACGTTTTTCTTGCTACTTTCGCAACGATATGATTGTGAGAAATGCGCGAGTAAATGGTATTTGGGGCGAGGAAGAAACTAAAGTTATGGACAACGTTTCGCTTCCCAATCCCATCATAAGCGGTGAATTTTTTATGGTTTATATATTGGCGTGTGAGGATCGATTTCACATTTCGATCAATAGTCGTGAGTTTTGCACGTTTGCATACCGTGTACCATTAAACTCAATACGGTCCTTTGAGATTCGTGATCAAATACAGGTGATCAAGCAAGTGGATCACCGTACAGTTTTTCCCAATCCATGGCCTGTAATACACGCTTCTGATTATTTTAAATCGTTTAGCAACGACCAGCCTATATTATTCAGCCCAGGTCATTTAATTGTTTTAACGGCTCGTTGCTTTGAAAATAAACGAGGTCAGTTTATCATAAAATTTATGGACTCGGACACGAAGCGCGAAGAGTTGCATTTTAGTGTACGCTTTGATGAAAAAGCTGTTGTGCGCAATACTATGAACAAAAATTTTGAGTAAGTTTGACGACATAACTTATAGATCATGTTGTTTTTGATTCTTAATGCTGTTACAGATTTGGGCACGAGGAACGCCATGGGGGATTTCCATTTGTATTTAATCAGCAATTTAAACTAGCGATAGCGTTTACCGAAAAAGAAGTGCTTACTGCAGTTGATGGTATTAACTACTTTAGCTATGCTTGGCGTTCACCTAACGCCATGGTAAATTTAGTGGGTTTTAAGATAACCTCTATTAAAGGGCTGAACGTACAAATTACAGGCGTCGATCATGTTCAAACAGGCGATCCCTCGTGTGCGGGTTTTGAAAAATATGCACGACATGATTTCGAATGTGCCTAAGAGACCAATGTTCTTAGGTTATACTATTAATAATTCTGGCATATTGATGATCTTAATATCATTTTGGATAATCAAAAAAATAAATACAATTTTCAACTTACATTGCCAGGAGCAGTGACATCACTGCAAAAGTAGCAACCCAGGTTACTACCACTTATACATCTAAGTCCTTCAATTTCTTTATCATTTCCCTCTTCTAGTTTGCGTCGACTGCCATGACGCATAACCAAATAGCTATCGAAACCTAGAGCAGCATTAATAACGATCTGTAATATCAATAAATAACAATAAATAATTCGTTTGTTTTTTTTTTGGTGGGTCCTTCTATGCAAACCTTTTCAAACGCTGCACCCAATAAGGTGGGAAGCCAACGACTTTCTCTTGAATCGGTTAATAAGAAAATAACATCATGTGTTTGTACCAGTTGCTCAATTTGTAATACATCATCAGTGGCTTGTGAACGTAGAGCGTCACTTATTGTGTGTCCGGGCATGGGTATTTGTAGGACAATGCCTTTAGTTTCCTAATTAAAATTATACGTTGTGATATGTGTTTAATTCACAGGGACTACATACCGCGCTTGGGTTGATATCACGTAATCGATTAGCAGCCGTAGTTGCCTTTAATTTGTTACCATCAGCAGCATCAGCGTGTGTGAAAAGATTTTGACGAACAGGATTTGAGTATCCCACTTTTCCATTATCCACTAGCGATATATACTTGAATCCCCAAGACTGGAAATAGAAACAATTTCTGTAATTTATATACATTGCATATGCTTACCTTCACGCACAAGTAAATTACGTGCGACAGCACAACCAAGAGTCCCTGCACCAAATATTAGACACTTTGTTTGTGTTATTATATTCAGATTCAAGTCTGGCACAAGACGCCATTTCATAAGTTTTAAATTCAAATTTACTGAATTTTCCGCCAGTCTAGACAAACACAGTACATAAAAAAATTAAGTGAGCTATTTAGTATAACATACCTAGACGGATCCATGCTATCGCGCATGGAAACCATTCGTGGCCCCACCTTTCCTTTGAGATTAAGCTCCCAGCCAACAAACTTTAATGAGTCTGTATTTTGACGAAAGTCAAATGTTTCGGTTTGCTTTACGTGCCATATTAAGCTATCATTCACTTTTAGTTCCTTATCGTAGCGTAGACCCAAAAATTTAAGTGGTCTGCCTATAAGTGTGGGGCTAAAACAAAAAAACAGTTGTGCAATATATTTAAGGCTTCATATGCATAATCTTACCATTTTTGTAACAAAAAAGCCACATAGTTTCGCATAATCCATGCTGGATACTCATATTGACTTGGATCAGCAAAACAGTAATAATAATTATCCACCACCGATTTATCCAACTGAGCTAACGCTGAACTAAGACCTAGCAACTCCACAGCCTTTGACTGATTGTTGGTATTGATGACAAAGAAATTTTGCGATTCTATGGGCGCTGTTCGCAACACATTTTCGTATAGTTCAAAATTTTCCAAGTCTTTCAACTTCGTTTCATTGCCCAATAGTGTTAATGTCGGTGTAAGCGGACAAGGGAAAGCAAACCAATAATAAAAGCTGTGGCTCTTCAAGTCAGCAAATGATAAAACAAAAAATCGCGTCAACAAGCTGCAATCGTTTAATACATCTCCGCTGCACATGTCATCAACAAGCCTTTTACCCTCTGTAGCAAGCAGAGCGGTTTTGTCCAGCGTTTTAAATTCTTCTATTGTGTTTTTGTTGTATATAGTGCCAATGGCAACGTGACTATATTTTGGTGGGCAGGTCTTCCTGTCAGAACACAAATATAAAACTCAATTTTCTTCGATAATGGTATTATTACCTATTAAAAGCGCTATAGTCCAATTCAAGGAGACAGCCTGCAGCATTACAATTACTATAATAACCTGAAATGGTTCGCGGGCAGTCCGACAAGCGATCTTGGTCCAATTTTAATTCGGACAGTTTATGCCAAAATGAGGGACTCACAAAAGACTGAAACGGCGCAAATTGTAATATACTCTCTGGACTCTCTGCCATTTTGTTGAAAATAACAGCACAGAAGCAAATGCGCAAACAAATATATAAAAATGCACTTAGCAGATGCTGTTGTATTAACACAGTTTTACAGTGTTGTATATTTTAGTATTCAAAACATCGCTTGAATTATAAAGTTTCGATAATTTTATTACAAACTTGTTTAACTATCGATGTTTCTATAGAAGTTCAAAGCTACTTTGCCATTTAGAACAAAAAACCAAGGAGTACCAAATTTTCTAAAGAGGGGAACCAACGAGCATAAAAGTACATAGAGTGGAACAACTGACCAAGAAAAATTTGTACGCAACTTTTGCGGATATCGTGGGATCATTTAAGCAGCTGTAGTTTGCATGTAGCTGTTTGATTCTTTGTGTTTGATAAAACGAAAAACTTTTTTTTTTTTAAATATATGTAAAGAAACATCCACCAATTGCGAATTGTAGGATCCAACGTACACATTTTTTTCAACCCAACTTTTCATACGAAATAGTCTTTGTGCTCCTAATAAGTACTAATGTTCTAGTTACGATGGTGTTCCATCGCGGCTGTTATATACAAAATAATCGTAAACTGTGTTTCGATTTTACAATTTTCAAGTTACTGTAAACAAGACAAATCGAAGATCCGAAAGTTATTGCGGTCTTGAATTAGGATCTTTGCAAAATTAACTGAATTAGTGTAAAATATAAAATTCAATTCAAAATTTCAAATTTATTCGTCGAAGTGGATAAATAGGTTTAATTTTTTATTTTAAATACAAACCCACATTTTTGTTTTTATTAAAATTGCACCATTTAATTAAAATTTAAAAAAAAATAATTTTGAAATTTAAAAATTTTTAAATTTATCTACAAAATAAATATTTTTTTTTTATCATCAAATGAAAAGGTATGCAATGCAATAAATATTGTCAAAATGTTACATATTTTTTGTCATCTTTTGACTGTCTATGGGCAGTTTCCAATACCTTGAATTAAGAATACATTGCCCACAATGACCTCACATGTCCGCGTGCCCTTGTTTCCATAATCATGCATTACGTTCTGCGTTCAACGAATAACCAATTTTTTTGTTTCGATTTTGCTCTATTTATTCGCCAACCGCTTTGTTGTGAGCGAAAAAGTAGAGGTCGTTTGCGTTTGTATGCGTGTATGTGAGTGACACGTCTGTTTGGGAGGTTAGTAACAATTGTTAAGTCAACTTAAGTTGTTAGTGCACACACACAATTAAAACGTAAAAGACCGTTTGCGGTGAGCATTTAATTTTTCGGCCATCTGCTGATGCTTAATGTGCGAGCGCTTGTTAAATCGGTTCTTATTAAATAAGCATCCATGTGTTGTTAAAGTACGAAATTGATGTACAGGTTTTACACTTATTAAAATTAAAATAAAAAATAATTTCCCAATAATCCGCAACGGTTTTGTTGACCAGCCATTATTTTTAACGTTCAATATAACGGACAGCTGATTTTTGCTGATAGCGCCATCTATGGTGCGGTTTTGGCGTCAAAAAAACAAAACATCAACTAACACTGGACTCCATACCACCTCGGAGAACGTTTTCTGACCAAACGTTGTGAGCGTTTTTTTTATACCCTGTACCGTATGGTACAAAGGGTATATTAAGTTGGTGCAAGCCGAAAATGTATGTAACATATAGAAGGAGACGTCGGAGACATCCCAAAGTTAGCTAAAATATGATCAGGGTGATTAGAGAAGTCAATATACCCATGTCCGTCTGTCCGTCCGTTTGAACGCCTAGATCTCAGAGATGGTAGGAGCTAGAGTAACCAAACTTTCACATTAGATCCCATATTATTCCATAGGAGACAAGTTTATTATACCTCGACAAAAAATGTTTTATATGGATAATTTGTTTGTTCATGAAGATTTCGCAACCAAATTTGGTATTTTTATAGTTCCCAAGCATTGTACCAAATTTGATCAAACGGTTGACTATATCATATAGCTCCCATAGGAACGAAAAAAAAATGTTTGCTTAAAAATTCTTCTGTTTTTGGTTTTTTACGAAGGAACTGGATTTTTTTGCAAGCTAGTGGTACAGGGTATTCCAAAGTCGTCCTCGCCCGACATTTTTTTCTATGAAGTTTTGTTTTGTTTGCGTGTCTGCATCCAGCCCCTAAAGTAACAGCATACAACTAAAATTGTTTGTGGAATCTAATTGTGTTCTGTCCCAAGGTGTTACTTGTAATACTAGTAGGAAAAAAAATTGTACTAATCAGGCATGTTCTACATTTCGTTTCCGACAAAACCAGTTGCAAGTTCCGTAGCTAATCTTCTTTTTGGTCGGGAACAAGCTAGTCAAGTTTTGGACGTCCAACTTTGTTGGTCCCAAAATTATGATCGATTGATAATGTTATGCTATTATTAAGCCATTTTGAGTGTTTATACCTGAACCTAGATTATTATTATTATAGATTTGTGCAATATATGTAACGGTCAGAACGAGGCTTGGCAGACCCCAAGTCCTTCATACGAAAATGCTTATCATAACCACGGGTATGAACGCCTAGATTTTGGACACTATAAGAGATAGAGACACCAAACTGTACCAGCTGGTGCGCATATTTCCTTAGAAGATGAAGTTTATTAAATCATGTCAATATCTTTCCACGATCCCAGCAGTAGATTTTCACGGTTTTTGTCCTCACCGTTTAATATTTGCATCTGAAATTTAACAGATTGATGCCTTAGGGTGCCATGAAGCTGTGTTATAAAAACAAAATCGGACAACAGCAAAAGTTATAGCCAATTATATACAAATTTCACCTCCCCTTGCATATAAAAATCATAATTTTTGGTAAGCTGATTCATCTAGCTCAAATGAACAAATCCACATCCAAATTTTATCGATGCGGCCCCCACACCCCTCAACATATCAACTTGAAACATACCCCATATACTTTAACACTAATTTTTTTTAATTTTTTGGGAAGTGTTTATTTATATATCTCACAAAAGTCCTTAATTTTTGATTTATTACAGTATTCTTTCTCCCCTTTAAATTTCTGCATTCCCAAAACGATTGTTGATGTTCCAAATCTCAAGCAGCTGTGCATGTGCAAACACATATTGTTCCAGAAAAATTCAATTTTTTCAAGAAGTAGCAAAAACGATAGATACAACTATACTTTTGATGGTTAGGCTAAAAATACACGACACAATAACTCAAAATTTACAAAACATTGGCTAAAATACAATTGCACATACCTTTACTAACGTTTTCCATCAAACCACTTTTTATTTTATCTTTTGTTTTTGTAAAATTAAACAATGTCATAATGCGATTGCCGCCAAATTTACAAAAACCATGCTCTACAAGATTAGCTTACTTTGAGAGCGTCTATTCTAAATCGATTAATTTTTAATCTAACTAGGCTAAAACAATAATTAGGTCAAATTTAAAATTATAAGCAAAAAAAAAAAATTACTGCCAAAAAAAGGCTAAATAAATCACTATGCAATGATCCAATTAATCGTGTGATTTAACCCCCCATTGGATTATTTTCTTTGGGGTTATGTAGAGTCGCTTCTGTACGTTAATAAAACAGAGACAATTGAACACCTGGAAATGAACATTCGAAGAGTTACTCCAGATTGCGCAAGTACGCGCCAGTCGTGGCGGCCACATGACGAAAATCATTTTTAAACGTTAATGTCCCCCCAACTTATCAACTGAAACTTGCCTGTATTTTATATAGCTTCTTTGGCTTAACTTTCGTTTTTCATCAAAATAGGTAGAATTTTACGAGAAAAGGTTGCAATTGGAAAGTTTTTAGAAAAATATCCAGGAATACAATTGTTTTCGAGAAAAAATGTATAGTGTATTACACTATAGTGTGGCCGTCGGTAAACCCAAGGTCAGTGGTTCAGTTTTTCGCAGTACCACTGGTGCATTTGCCTAGTACTGGCATCGCTAGCTCAAAGGCGCTGTTTGTCACAGAAAGTCTCCATTAATTAAAGATATCGCCGTTCGAATTCGGCTATAACACTTATTAATAGAGATCCCCATGCCCCTCCCAGGGATCAGTCAGGGATTTATTATTATACTATCGTGCACCGCCTCGACTGCAAATTTTACTTCAGAAAATATGGGAGCACCAGATACTATCATGTCGTTGGATCTAGCAGATGCTTTTACATATGGCTCGAAGAAATGACAATCTTAAAGTCTTTTTTTTTAAAGCCAGCCCTTTAGCATGTGGAGCATATTTGAAAGAAATTTCCGATGACGGACAGATCCACACTGTCTCATTGGGTGCAAGAACAAAGTGAGCCCTAGGCTCGAGCTCACACCAGCTTTAGTCGCAAAAAGGAGCTACATATGTATATATAAAAGCCAAGCTTAACATGAGCATTTCATGGGATCTTAGAAGGCGTGTTTTAATATATCCACTGTGCATCCCGTTAATATTTTATCAGAAAATGTTTAATGTTGCTGAATCACACTATGAGCTTTTCTAGCAGATTATGAAGACCTGATTATTTTGTAGATTCAGTCGAATCTTTATGTACATTTTCTATAAGTGGGTAAGCTCTATCACACACTAAGTTATATTTAGTGTGTAGCGATTTATTTTTATGTCAATATTGGATTTAAGAAATCTCATATTGCACAAGCATTCTTATCGTTTAGAATTAAATGTTAGAGGGCAAGGATGCGCCCCAACTTTGAAAGAGCTTGCCAATTGACAGATTGGACTTTTCGGACCCACTCTACGTTACTTAAGATGCAGAGATAAAGAAAGCTGGTACAAAATCGAAAATCTCGGACAACGCCAAGACGACTTTAAAAATACATGGAGTCTCGGTGTGTTAAACTATTTGCAGCCAACGGATGCGTTTTGTGTTCACAGTTCATGTAAGCCATACCCATGGAATAAGACCGTGCCGACCAATGATTTAGAGGAATTGAATCCAGACCCATTAAATTCTGATGGAAGCAGCCTAGCGCAACACCGGCGCATCAGAACAGCTTTAATACGGCACTTTACAAAGAAATGGCTTGATGGATATTTAAACCAATTAAGAACGCTTAATTTCAATAGACCGAAGTCTAACTGAGAGATAACTGAACGATGTACACAATAGAAAGCAACCGAGACAGCTTTGGTAGATAGCTTACAACCGCCAAACGCTACTTATCCTGACGGATTCGAACTTGTGACGTTCGATTGAAGAATGAGCAATTGTTATTACACCCCAAGCAACTGCCGTATCCTCTTAAAAATCGAGATCCCTTTTTGGGTAATTGCTGTCCGTCCTAAGATCTCTTTGAGACTCTGCATTTATATCCATTTTTCTCTGTGCTCAATCTGCATTCTGCCTATTTAGTCTTTGCGACTGCCTTTTCATGCGAGGAGATGCGTTACCCTAAACACGCGTCGAACACATATTTACTTCTTAAATGCAATGCTCACTCCTTTATTTTTTCCAAATGTCACCATCCAGACCCGCAAAGGATCGTGAATAATTTTGTAATAACCGATGCCAATTAGATCAGAGTTGTTCAAATTTTCATTCAATAAATGTATATTGTTTTTGAGCCGCGGCTTAGACTTCAAAAATTTGTATTTGTACTATCAGTTAAAACTAAAAAAAATGTTTCTGATAATCCGTGATTTTCCTATGTTTCCCAAATGTAAGTTGATATCGTCGCCGCAATTATTAATGAAATTATGAAAATGCAATAAGCCATCTCGAATACCCTTTTCCTTGTCAATATACTGAAAAACACTTGAAAATAGTTCAATCATTATGGTTGTCGGGTAGTTTGAGCAATATGACATAAGACATTCAAGTTCAAGCACCATGATTTCTGTCACGATGTGTTTGACTGTCGATGTGATTCTGAAACGCTGTTTACCCTAAAAATACACCAATGTATAAAGTTGCTAGTTAAAAAAAAAACAAGACCGTAGAAGAACATTACAACCGAACCCTGAACTACAATTCCTCAACTTCATTCCCCTAAATCATAAACTAGAATAAACAATCCTTTAGGTACATTTCACCCGAGCTTTAAATTACAATCATTTTTTCTGCATAAATAGATAGTGGTGTATTTATTGTTTTCTGTAATGTTAATCCTAGCGCTAGAAAGGTATCCAATTTGGATCAAATTTTTTGATTAACATGGGTAAACTCTTTTCTAACTACAATATTTTATTCAAATACATTAAAAAGAAATAATAAGAAAGCAAGCGTGCAAAGGCAGTATGCATTGCCATAATACCTACATATGTATGTATGTTCTATTGATATTTGGTCATATCTAGTGTCATTTTCATATCAAAGTCGAAGCAAATAATTTTCTTTCATTTTCTCGTAAACCGGGACGTTGCCAGCATTTACTTGGACGCCGGGGCGGTAAGGCGAAAACCGGAACATGTCCCGGTAAACTGGGGCATATTGCCACCTGAGCCATGGATTATTTATCAGAGGACAATAAAGTATACAAAGAAAGATTAGTAAGAGTCCAGTAGTTTATTATTACATATATTATATAAAAATAACTTATAATTTATATTATACATACATCTTTATATATATAATTCTTCTGTGAGTGTGTATGTCACTGAACTTCTCTTAAACGACTGGACCGATTTCGATGAAATTTTTTGTCTGTGTTCAAGGGGATCTGAGAATGGTTTGGATTCACAATTTTGTCCGCTAATTGCGACGAAACTACTAAAAAGGACAATTTGATTTTCCAATACAACATTTTTTTTGTTAATTTAGGTTGGCATTGTGTACATTGTCAGATTAACTAATATTTTTTAGTAAATTGTTTTTGTCGAAAGGAAACACAAAAATTATAAATTTTATTTTATTGAGGCACACCAAATTTCATGAGAATCGGTACAGCCGTTTCGGAGGAGTATGGTAACTAACATTGTGAAACTAGAATTTTATATATAAGAAGAAACTTATGTTTTACGTATTATGGGTGTTCTCATGAACGAGTTGATGAATCTGATTTTTGCGTGTGTTAAAGGTCAATGCGGAAGTTTTAAGCTTATTGCGATGAGTTTGTGTGAATTGGTTCGTGGGATTGTGAATATTGGTTTTTGTGTGAACATACTCCTCCGAAACGGCTAGACCGATTCTCATGAAATTTTGAGTGCTTATTGGGCAGGTCTGAGAATCGGCCAACATCTATTTTTCATACCCCTAAGAGATAAGGGTTGCCACTTCTAACATTTTTTTTCATTTACCGACTATACCTTCATGGTGTGTACACGGGCGCGAAGTTAGCCGCGAAGCCTTCCACACTCCTGTTTCCCGGCTTTCGCGGACGGCGCGTTACGCAATATTTTCTGTGGTTTGTCTTGACTGAACGTTAAAAAAAAAAAGACATCCTGTCGCCATTATAGGTTAACATTATTAGTGCACGAAAACATTAATATCAGATACTGCTTACAATGCCGAGAAGAAAACTACCAAATCTCCATCAAACATGGTTAAAATGTAAAGATGGCGAGTTGTTGAAAATTTTATGATGAAATTAATCCACTCATCGATCAATCGGACGATGTTTTCCAATCGGAAAGATTCCAGATCTAGACGAGCGAGCGAAGCGATCGTGCCGGAGCGCAGCGGAGGCCGGCTAGTATATAAATAAATTTTAAGCTTCTCGTCTATAGCGAATAAATGAAAACATAGAAAATGTCAGCAATATCGATTTACTTATTAGAGCATATTGTACTATGCAACTTTGTAACCAATACCTTTTAAATACTGTGGCTGAAATTTATTGCTAATGGTCAGAGTTTTGGGACCACCCTAACTCTGACTGGAAGCAACATGCAAAAACAACAGCAACGGTAAATTCCCCGTTAAATCATGTGTTCGATCTCCGCTCTGTGCATGCTGTTCTTTAAAAGCTCGCTCAGCAACGCATAGCGAGCTTTTGAAGTACAGCATGCAGATCTGACCGGCAGTGGCAAATAACAAAACGAAGACAGAGCACGTAACTTTTTAAAGCGCTTGCCAGCACCGCTTGCCATCAGTAACAATAGCCTTGCACATTTACATACATACATACATACATACATACATACATACATACATACATACATACATACATATAACATAAAATAACTCTGCACATTCCCTGCAGGAATTCGGTGTCATTTAAGTGGCCTCAACTACTCTAAACGTTACTAGTTCGTATATGGTTCAAATAAGAACTGTTGTGGAATAGGAAAATGCGGTAAACGAGAGCGCGCTTCGCTCACGGCTTACGCTCTCAAATTTGTGTTCGCTCAATTGAGCGAGCTGCTCTCTCGTTTTTTGTATTTTTTTAACGCAACAAGAACAAACAAGCATTCTTTAAGGGTGGGTTGTGGCTATTTGGTTCGTGTTATTTTTCTGCGACAAATTTTGTGTATGCATAAAAACAACAAAGGAATAAAAGGCAAAAGAAGCTGCTGCAAAAATTAGGCGTCAGTACAAAGTGCAAATCAGTGCGATCGGTTGTTCTTATATTGAAAATCAATTGTTTTAATAATTTAAATAAGTAACAATTTAAAAAGCAAATCAGTGCGGTAATAGAAAAACAATTATTTAAATATAATAAAAGAAAAGTTGCCAAAACACAAGGTGAGTTACATATTTGCTATTTATGTTTATGCAAACATACAGTGTGCCACAAAGGTCATAGTACAGCAGGCGATTTTACACTTAAATGCGAATTCCTCCCAAATTGTTTAAATTTTCCAAAAACTAATGATGAGGTTTTCTTAAATATATATTTTTAAACAATAAACAAAAAAAAACAACGTTTGCAGTTAATAATGCACATTTTGGCAGCGGAAATTTCCCACACGCGCATACAAAAGTAAAGCAAAGCATATACAAAAAAGTCCCGTTACAAAAACCCAAACAAACCAGCTGCAACAACGTAAATTCGGTATACCGTCTAAGTGTACTATGACATTATACATATATATTTAAGAAAACCTCATCATTAGTTTTTGGAAAATTTAAACAATTTGTGAGGAATTTGTAAAATCCTTCTGTACTATGACCTTTGTGGCACACTGTATGTAGATACATTACATATAATTGCATTGCATGTGCATAAATAATGTTGTAAGTAATATTTGTAACAAAATTTTTTATCTGCAGTTAAATTCTGCTCACAGACGCATGTCAACTAAGGTAAGTAAAAATAGCAATAAATTGTTTTTTTATTGTTTAAATATACATAAATAAATATGAACGTATTTATACAAAAATTGTTTTTTGTGCTCTATAGAGACATTTCTTGCATCTATTAGTTGATGGCTATGAGGAATCAGGCCCGTCATTCCGTGCTTTGATATTTGTGTGAGATCTTGCACAAAGACGTTTTAATGGAGCTTTACATATGTATTTGGGGAAAAAGTCTCTAAGCCATTTCGAAAACTTTTGTGGCATTATATAAGGTAAGCATACTATACATTACGAAATTAAAAAAATAAATAATAATTAAAACTCTCTTTACAGAAGAAATACAAATTCAGTCGGCAATATTAAATCTCTCGGACAACAGCTCCCCAGAACGGCAACTAATGAACAAAAACTACCTTATAGTATTTTTAAGTAATAATAATTTTCTTATTTTAAGTTGTATTATAAATTATTTGTTATGTATATATAATATAATTGTATTAATTTTGTAATTTATATTTTTAATTTGTATTTAAAATTAATTGTATTCAATATTTTAAGTATAATTGTATGTTTATATGTTAAGATAATTTTTAATGTTTTTAATATAAATTGTTATTATTTTTGTTTAGTAATTAATTTTATTTATGTAACTTGTATAATAATAATAATAATGTTCAAATTGTAAATTTAAAGTAGTTTCATTTTTGGGCAGTATATTCCAGTCTGGAACAAAAATTACTAGTAAAATTAAAGACCATATTTACCAACCTACAACTAAATGCAAAGAACTATTAATTTTCTATATCAAATGGACTAGTTTTGAATTCGTTAGAAGCGACTTGTTACATTCTAATAAGCTGCTACTAGTTTTGTTCAATATGCTCCGGACCAGTTTGAAACCAGTTGAACATCATACCCGAAAATTCTGGTTGCCTGCAATGACAGCCCCATGTTAAACATACTAGAATTTTTAGAGCAAACATACTAGGTTTCGGACAAACAGTTGCACAACGGGGCGGTTCAAAACCAGTTTGCGACTGTAATGTTTTCCTGCAGG
>JBAMAX010001099.1:0-12049 GCA_037043745.1 Chymomyza amoena
GTTATAAAAGATTTTTGCACGATGTGGCCAAAGAATGGATAAGAGATAATGGTAGAGATAGTGTTAATGATAGAGTTCCCAATAATCCTGATGATCCAGTACCCAGCACATCTTCTACATGTAGAAGAATCGATTTTCCAACTAAATTATTGGATGCAAGAAAACATAAAATTAAAAGAATATTTACGGGAGGCAAAAAAAAGAACCCCCAAAAACAATGTTATGTTTGTGCTTCTCACAAGAAGAAGAGTTTAACCTGCTTTATGTGTGAATATTGCGACGTGCCCCTTCATAAGGGAGAATGTTTTTTTAAATATCACACATTTAAAAAATATTAGTGTTAGAAAATACAATAAAATATTTTATACACTACTACTACTACTAAACTACTTCTGTATAAAAATGAATTTACAAGTATTATATAGGTTTAAAAAACAATAAAACATTTTTTTACAAAATATCTATTGGTTTATAAACGTAAATTTGTCAATATAGTTGACATTTTGAAAGGTAAACAGATAGGGTAGGTTGTGTTTTAGTACAAAACTTTTGATAAAATAAAATAGAGTATAGTTGTAAGTACTATATTACCAAATTTTATTAAAATCTAACCATTACTTTTGCAAATATTATTTATTTTGGATCGCGCAATTTTTGCTTGTTTTGCAAGAAATGCCCGCTACGCAGCATAGTTTCATATACTAGGCTACCCGCTTAAAGTGTGTTAAGTAATAAAAAAAACATAAAAATAGGTAAAAGAAAAAATATACTTCATTATATTTAAAACAAAGACATTTCTAGCTAAACAGCCCTGGATTGGCGCTCCTATAATTAGAAACCTGCAATTCATAAAAATATATGTATTTTTGATAATTTTGCAAAATATAAAAAATTCCATTGCACAGACACCGCTTCGTATTAGTTTTAAAGTCTCTACTAAAATTCAAGATCCGATAAAATTAAAAAAATAAAAGAATTGTATACAAATTCAATTTCTGAGTTAGGAATTTATGCAAAATAGTAAAATATAAACAATTAAGAAACGTTATTTTAATTAAAAGAAACAAAAAATTTTCAAGAACTTACGTTTCTCCCCTCTTATCAAATAGTCTTTAATAAACAAATATTTTAAATAAAAAAATATTTGCTGAATATACTTTAATTTCTAAATTCGAAACTCTTGTTCTCGCATGGCAGCATCTACTGTACCAACCTGCACATAGTTAAGTTTGGCAACATATTTACACTTAGCTGACGTTGTTTTGGTTGGCACACGATCTTGTCAAGTTTATAGAGCACTCCAAAGTTGTTTAACATATGGCAACAGTTGCAAGTTATGCTCGGTTGCAGCATGCAGCTGTCAAACAAATAAACCCCCACACACAGAGATCTTAAGAGATATTGCCTGCCAGAACTGCTTAAAAGATGGTTTCATTAAAGGTTCCACAAAGTCTGCATCATTTCACTTGGTGGTTGCGTCATAACTAAATGTCAGTTACGAACTTTATGAGTTCATAAATTTAACTTTTTCCGTAAATTCTGCAATATATTCTCAACTCCCAACTCCGATGAGTTGACTACCTGCAACAGTTGCAATACTCTTTGTTGTTGTTGTTGCTGCAGCTGCAGCTGCGACGCGTCGGCTGTGGTTTTAATGTTTCTGACAACTTTTGACACATTTGTCATACATCAAATTAGGAACTGACGCCTGATGTCGCAAAATGATGAAGCATTTGCATTATACGAGCAAAAAAATATTACCACATATACCTACCTACCGGTTATATTTATGTATAGCTGATGCACAGTGGTCATTTTTAGCTGTTATTATGGCTGCAGTCGGTCCGAGAGTCAACAAAAGGAAATACAGCAGCCAAAAACCTTGGACAAATATTGAAACCATTTTACGTTTCATGTAAATAAAGCATTTTCCATTTTTATACACTGCACAAAAAGTGTTAGGGGTATACTAAAAAAGTGGATAAAATATGACAAAAAGTAGGACATAAGAAATAATATCTAGGAGTATTAAGTTTCGACTTTTGTATAGGGAGATTGGCAAACGAAGCGAGCAGGGAGCAGAATCCCCATCTATTTTTTCGTTTCCTTTCGAATTTTTTTTCCTTTCAAATTGGAACCTTCTTTAGAAGATATTTCTGTTCAGGAATGTCTGAGCTCCAAAAAGATATGTTAGTCGTTCGAAATCTGTATAGTTACATCGCAGTGTATCTTATAGTCGCATTGGTACTGGCTGTCCATTTTTCATTTATGCATATGCATATTGTAGCCGTAAAAATAAGTCTTCTTGTACCCGCAAAACGCCTGGACTTTAACGTTTTTGAAAGTCCTTGATGTCCTTGTTGTTGGTTTAGTTACTGGCCTCGTCCATTTTGGTAAACAACCAAAATGACGCTGACGGCTTTAGCCTGCAAGTGACATTTGTTTAACAGCCCAAACCGCAGCTTGGCCGCACTGGACGCTTGCCTTGTTTGATTGGCCGCACTGTCCGAGGCTTCTGACGTTGACTGCAAAAACCACAAGAGGTCCGAATTTCATACGCCTGACGTTAAGCTGCTACTTAAAAATTTATGTGCCTAACTACCACATAAACAATGTTTTGCATAGTTGCACAAAATAGTTAATAAACAGTCTTCCTTTTTTTTAATTATAAAACGAGATTGAACATAAAAGTATCTTGGTATCATCAAAAATTTTTGGAGTGTGGCTGCTACTAAAGTAAGTTTAATTAGTTTGTCGTGGTTTCTTTTAAATAGATAAGCTTTCAGGTCAGTCAAAAATCAGCTTGCTGACTTTAATTAATTTTATAAATAAAATTCTTTGAAAGTTAACTTAATTTAGAGGTACATAAGATATTTTAATTTTCATATCAAGGCTTTCTAATAGATAAGGCACTCAGTTCCACGTACTCGCTGCGAAGATTAACATCCAGTGATAGTTGATTGGGCAAGAGAATTAAAGCGCTTGACTTTTAAAGATTTTGGAATAGATTTCTTAGGCTTTTAAGGCATCCCGACTAAGTAAAAGTATGAGAATTCGTTCGGAATATTTCCTATCCAAGTTAAACTTTTTAAAATTATTAATAACTATTTGTTAATTTATTCGAACTTTTTGTTATAAATGACAATTATGTCATTAAAATGAGAACTTTTCTGATAATTAGCTTTACGAAAAACTTTTACAATCTTGTTTTATTGCTTTCCAGAACTGTAGACAAAATTTATTTTACAATATTTTTATAGTTGGCCATATAATTGTTTATTTGCACTGCATTTCGCTGGAAAAAATCTGTTTTTCGATTGATTATTTTATTTTTACGTCATTTTACTTTCTTAATGAGTTTCGGGGAAAAATTACACTTTGAACGATTATATATATTTTTATACCCTGTACCGTATGGTACAAAGAGTATATTAAGTTTGTGCAAGCCGAAAATGTATGTAACATATAGAAGGAGTCGTCGGAGACGCCACAAAGTAAAGTAAAATATGATCAGGGGGACTAGAGAACTCAATATACCTATCTCCGTCTGTCCGTCCGTTTGAAGGCCTAGATCTCAGAGATGGTAAGAGCTAGAGTAACCAAACGTTCACATTAGATCCCATATTATTCCATAGGATACAATTTTATTTTATTTTTCTGATATTGGGGTTAAATTATACAGCTCTCATAGGGGTGTTTCAGACGACCTCGAAAAAAAAAGTTTTATGAGGATAACTCGTTTGTTTATGAAGATATCGTAACCAAATTTGGCAGTCGAACGTTTTTTATAGTTAACAAGCACTTTACCAAATTTGATCAAAATAGGTTAAATATATCATAGAGCTTCCAAACGACCGATCGTCCATAATAATTTTTTTTTTAACAAAATTTGCTATATTTAATTTTATAATAAAGATATCGTAACCAGATTTGGCATTCAGAAGTTTTTTTTAGAATACTTAAGCATTGTACTAAATTTGAACAAATTCGGTTGACTATATCATATACCTCCCATAGGGCCGATCTTCCAAAAAGTGGATTTTTGAACAAAATTTGTTGTGTTTTGTTTGTTTGTGAAGATATTGGAATAAAATTTGGCACTGCTAAGTTTTTTATAGTTCCTAAGTATTGTTCCAAATTTTATTAAAATCGGTAGACTATATCATATAGCTCCCGTAGGACGAATCGGTCCAAAAAAAACGTTTTTTATACAAAATTCGGTGTGTTTCGTTTGTTTGTCAAGACATTTGAACTAAAATCGGCATTTAGATGTTTTTAAAGGGATTAAAGCAGTGCCAAATTTAATCGAAGTCCGTTGACTATATCATATAGCTCCCATAGGAACGAACGGTCAAAAAAAAATTTTGCTTAAAAATTCTTCCGTTTTTTTGTATTTTATGAAGGAACCGTATTTTATTGCTAGCTACAGGGTATCCCAAAGTCGTCCGCGTCCGACTTTACGTACGCCATTTTTTTTATTTCAAATTTGCATTTGTTTTAAATTTATATTTACTTAAAATTTGTATTTATTTAAAATGTTTATTTAAAATTTGTATTTTCTTTTTTAATTTTTTCTATTTTTTTGAATAATTTTATTTTTTTTATTGTATTTATATAATTATAAAGTTGAATTTAATTATAAGTTATAAAGGTTTTGCAGCCAGAGTAGAACGTAGGCCTTCAGGCTGAAATAGTTTTAATTATTTAAATGTTTTTATTTATTTAAATGTTTGTTTTTTTTTTCAATTTTTTGATCTATTTATTTTTTTTTATTTTCGCTATTTATAATTAAATTTTTTCATTTATGGTTTTTTATTAATTTAATTTTTTTTATTTATTAATTATTTTTTTTATATATTTATAAAATTTTTTTATTTATTTATACATTTTTTTTTTTATTTATTTATAAATTTTTTTTATTTATTTATCAATTTTTTTTATTTATTAATTAAAATTTGTTTGTATTTATTTAATTATTTTTATTTAATACATTTTTTTATATATTTAAATTTTCATTGTTTATAGAATTAAGGCAAAAATTATATTAGGAACATAGTGTATGTATCAGATACAAAGTTTTCCTATAATGCGATGGTAAAGGGTATCTTTAAAACGACTTTAACTTTAGCATATATTTAAATTCGTTTTATGTTAAAAGGAAAATTTATTGGTGACATAAATGCGCGTCAATTTGATTTTAATATAAAACAATTTTAATTATGAAAATTTGCATTAACAATTCGCACAGCAACTTGGGTAATATTTTTTTTTTTATTTTTTCGTTAAACTTTAAGCTGAAATATTTGAACAATCGGCCAATTGACCAACCGATTTATTTACTCTATGTATAGTAGCGGGTATATAAAGTAAGTAAATGTATGTATGGTCGGTCTCAGAGACGTTCACTTGGGTAAGCAAATGTGAACGAACACCAACAACAACAACAATTCACACATTTTACGCAATCGATTCCAGCCTTGTGCCAAAATAAAAAAATAAATAAAATAATGAAATAATAATGTGAAAAAAAGCGAATCAAAAATAAATACGCCAAGTTTATTTACATTAAAATGCATCCAGTGTGGTTGTTGTTGTGTTGTGGTTTTTGTTGTTGCTTTGGTTATGTGTTGAAAAATCAATTAAAACAGCAGCGTTGCCTGTAATTATCGTAAATTGTATAAACACAAAAATTCAGCGAAAAATGAGAGGCTGCCAGGATTTAAAACTAGATGAAGAGGGGCGGTCGTACCTAGCTAGTGCGGGGGGCAGACAATTGGGGTTTTCTTTTTTTGACTGCACTGAAAATAAAATGTAAACAAATTTGGACGAGTTAATAAAAATATTTTCAGATGCAATGTGACCAATTTAAAACATTTCATGTGTTTGAACCCGGCGAACTGTGAGGTGTTAGGTATCTATGAAAATTACATTGTTGGGCTTTGCCCTTTTGTTTTTATGTCATAAAAGCTTATTTGCAATCAGCTTTGAATTTAATATTGTTTGTTTTTGGATATTTTAACCTTTAATAAATTTTAATAGATGTCGATAAATTATTGGTTCGATTTCGTCATAAAGGCAACATAGTTAGGCTTTAAAATCATTTTTCTGTGTTTTAAAGTCTAATGATTTCCTATATAACACTTATACATAAGTTATATGAAAAGTTGTTGTTTAATCATATTTAGATGACGCGGTTTTTGTAGGCCAAGGTTCTGCAAGCAAAGTCTGGAAAAAGTTGGTTTTACCACAGTTTTAGCAGTTCAGTGTTAAAAAGCTTGGCGAAAACATTTTATCTAAGATAATAAGTGTCTATAAGAAGTGAGGATCGTGGAAGTAAGCAATCAATAAAGGCTTTGGAAAGTTTTAAATACAAAATTTTCATATTGCTTCGTTTATTAGGTTCATGAGGCTATAAAACAAATTTGCTGGCTATGCCTTATATATAAGAAAACATTTACAAAAGCGAAATTTTAAAGTATAAATCTTAATACCATTTGAGGAATAATTTTTCATCCCCATAGATTTTTTTTTTTTTTTTTTGGGTATCAAACTCTGCGCAGAAAAAATGGGATGAAATTATTTTTAGATTATTTTAAAATGTATATAGATTGTGCAAAGGCCTTTTGAAGTTGGACCCAATCTATGGATCTAATTGAAGATTGGTTAATTATTGATATATTTAAAAAATATATCGGCGAAAATAAGTAAAGCGGCCCATTTTCTTCCCGACATTCTCCGATTTTGATGATATTAACATATTTGACATTTGGTAGTCCGAAAAAGGGCTCTTCACAAAGAGGGGGCACTGCGACCAAAAGGTCTTTTGTACCATACCCTTAAGTTAAAGCAAAAGACTTTTCGCTTTCCGCATGAATAGCATTAGATCTTTTGTTAGTATTGACCTAAAATGGAAGGGACTAATCCGTTCCTTTCACATGCGACAGGCTCTGTCCCATACCAGTCACAGAGAATATGTCTGGCAGTTTCATCGTCTTCTAGACAGAGCCTGCACTCTGAAGAGTCCGATAGGCCAATTTTCTGTAAATGGTATCTAACAGTGTGGCGGCCAAATAGGTAAGCTACCAGGAGCTTAAGCTCCGCTCTGCCAATACTCTTGTCTTGATTGCATTCAGAGGTTTGACAAGCATTTTGCTTGACGAAGCCCCGAAGGGAGAACCAGTATCTCTCAGTTTGTTCTCCCGCAGCCCATTTGTTTATCATGGTTTTGATTGTGGACCAACCAATACCACAAAACGGTGCAGGAGATATAGTCAGGGTGGAGGCAGCCTGTCATGCTAGATCGTCAGCGATCGTGTTACCATTCACTCCCGATTTTCCAGGTATCCAACATAGCGCGACTTTGTTCCGGGCGGACAGGGTTTGGAGGTGGTTATGGCATTTTTTAACCAACCTGGAGGAGATGCTCCAGGATGGCAATGCCCTAATAGCAGCTTGCCTATCTGAATAAATCCAACTGTTTGCTCCCCTTAATACTAAGGGCGCAGATCTCTGTGGCATAAATCTCCATTGCGTTAGAGATTCTGGTGTTGGGTTCAACGATTCCAACACCTACACCCTGCTTAGTTTTGAACCCATCCGTGAACCATTGTTGCCAACGGAGGTTTCCGCAGGGGCTGCCATCAGCCCAAGTCTCCTGACTTGGGAGAAGAGATCTAAATTTCTTGTTATGAAAAAGTTTCGTGATCTAAGATCTGATCTAGAGTAGATCAATACGTCAGAAACGGAATATATAAGTGCGGCATGACCAGTGTCACTTGCTAAGAGTCCAGATGTGATCTGGATTTTCTGCTTAAAAAAAAATATATATTAACCAAATATCGTTGTTCTGTTGAAAGATTTTTTTTTTGTATTTTTTCAAAACTTTAGTATTTAGCTTTCTACATGTTGATACAGCCAATAAAAAAATTGAAACTATGAATTTGATACTTTTTAATGACTTTTTTTTTATATTTTATAACTAGTTAGTTGCATAGTATTTTAAATAAATATTAAACATGGTCCGCTATGGATGATAGCCAAAACTTGGCTTGTTAAGCTGATTTAAATAAGAAAACTGCGATTATGAAAAATACATTTATTTTTGGAACACTTTCACAATTAAAACAAAAAGATAAATAAAAACAAATATTAAACTGTCTGTATGGCTGTGATCCGCGGAAAGAATTAAATGGTAATGGTAGAAAATTCGTCCCGTAACGAAATAACGTATGCTCCTGTGTATGCGTGAGGTCCTTTTTTGTTTCCTATAACAATTTATTTTTCATGAAAAATTATGAGATGACCGTAAATTTTCACTTAATTTTGTGAATCTATTTAGAATCAGCAACAACTTATCTGCTTTCTGTGACATAACTTGCAGAAATGCATAAATACCCTAAAAACAGTGCAAAAATTACTTGCCTTTTAAAAATAATTGGGGTCATAATTTTATGATTTATAGACGTTTGTAGACGTTTAATGGAATCTGAGCTACAAATAAATTATATTACTCAATTACATTATTTACTAGTTGCTGCAGCTGCGAGCACTAAAAGTCTGTCCATTAAGTTCAAAATATATTTATTTTTTATAGTATTTTTCGATTTAATGATTTGTCGTAAATAAAATGCTATTGCACAATATTTTTCCGACATCTTAAAAATAAAAACGTTTAAAGTTGCGATATTTTTATTAGATTTTCTTTTGCTAGAGATACTGAAACTTAAGTTGTTTCTTTCGTACCCAATATTATTTATTTCTTTTGGCAGTAACCTCGACACGATTCGTCATAGCAATTCCCAATTTTTTAGCTGTAATTATCTTATAGCGCTTTCCTATCGTATCTTCATTACTAAACGATATTCCCAAACTAAGCTTTTAAAGATATCTCGTAGCAATTCGTCATTGCTACGCAATTATTCTTCATCATCGACCTTATACAACCCATAGTATACCTAATGATCTATCATAATTCAGCTATTGCACAAAATATCAATGTTACCTCTTACCAATTTGTCATAGTTGGGCAATTTTTCATATTTTTGGCAAACTTATAAAATAATTTTTTTATACAAAAACCAGCAACAAGTTTGATTTGTTTATTTTTTATCTTCCAGCTGTTTTTATGAGTTGTCATAATAATAATATTAATTTGCATAGCTACCAAAATGTCTAGAACCTGTTGTGGTTGGAACTTTCTTGGAAAGACTTTTTTTATATGCACGCTAAACAGAAATTTTCTACATCAGAAATGGACTTTTAATGATGAAATGTTAAATGTTTTTGAGATATCGTTTTATTTTATGAAAGGGTTGCGTTTTGTTTAGCGAAGAGTTTTTTCCAAGCTAAGTTTTTGGTGTCAAAGGGTACTGTGTCCAACGATTTTTAAAAACTAAAGATGCAGTTCGATACATATTAGAAAAAAAATTGTTTTTTAACTAAAAAACTTAACTTATTATTTTTTAAGTATATGACTTATATATTAATTTTCGTTTTTGTTTAATTGACTAAACTATGCCCATTGCGGTAGACATTCTGGTGTTGGGTCCAACGATTCCAACACCTACACCCTGCTGAGTTTTGGACACATCCGAGAACCGTTGTTTCCACCGGGGGTTTCCACAGGGGCTGCCATCAGCACAAGTCTACCGACTTGGGAAAATAGATCTAAACTTTCTTATTATGAAAAAGTTCTGTGATCATAAGATCTGATCTAGAGCAGATCGATACGTCAGGAAGTGAATGTATAAGTGCGACATGGCCAGTGTCATTTGCTAAGATTCTAGATGTGATCTGGATACGTAGTAGACTCTACATGGCTGACTTTTGATGGAAATGTGAAGTGGTGTAAGTCCAAGGACTGACTGGTCTGAATACTCCACCTCAGTGTTATTTACAACAAAATTTTGAAGCTCCATATTGTATCTCTTCTTGAAGGGAACAATCACAGCTTTTTAGGGGTTGAAGCTAAGCCCTTTACTTAAGCACCCAATGACTTTATAACGAAGCATTGTTAGCTTAGTTAAAAGTTCGTAAATTACGAGAGACTATAGCAGGGCTATGGCTCCAGGCTCTTCAATTTGCAGCGGAGATGCCCAGCTCACAGATTAGATCGAGCCAAACCTCTAAGGGGCTGACAGAATATCTGGCTCTGTTTTCGATGCCGACAAAGTAAGATGGGCAATTGGCTCCTTTGAACCTTTCAAGGCACCTGGTGGGGACGGAATTTTTCCATCACTTCTCCAGAAATGTCTGGATTTCATCCTAAACCCGCTGATTTGTCTGTTTAGAGCAAGCTTTGATTGGGGATATATAACTTACTCTTGGAGGAGAGTATGGGTTGTCTTCATCCCCAAAATCTGCCAACAGGCCAATAGACAAGCCCAAGTCATACAGACCAATCAGTCTAACCTCATTCCTTCTGAAAACAGTATATGCACATCAGAAACAAACTGCAATCCGCGAACCCGCTGCATCCAATGCAGTTTGCCTATTCCCAAGGGAAGTCAACAGAGGTTGTTACACCACCTAGTCAGAAAGATTGCAAACGCTTTTGACTCCCAGAACATAGCTTTGTGCGCATTCCTGGATGTCGAAGGAGCTTTCGACAATACTGACTTTGGTTCTATCTCTTGAGCGTTGGCCCATAAGAACATAGCACCACATGTGACCGCATGGATTGAATACATGCTCTGACAGAGGGACATAACTTCATCTCTAGATGGTACAACAGTCAGCATAAGAACTGTAAAGGGTTGTCCACAAGGAGGTGTGTTATCTCTAAGTTTATTTATCAGACATAGCTAGCTATAGTAGCATTTCTAATCCACTGTTATTCATATAATTAAATAAAATTCAAAATGTACTTAAATTATTTTTGAACAGTAGCAACCCTCCTTTGCCATTCTCATAAAAGCGTAAACATCTAAAAGTTCTGTGGCAGCTACGATTTTTACTAGTTATTTCATCTCTAGAAGATCGTTTCACTCTTTATGAAAATTCTACGATAGAGCAGACTAGGGAGACCCACCAGAACCTTCAGACCTCACTGCAGATATCCCCGCCTATTAACCGTATAAGGATTGAAGAATTAACTGAAGCGATAGAATTATTGCCGAAAAATAAAACTTCTTGCCTATAAGAGCGCTCCTTTATATAGTATTAATTTTTAATGCTATTATCAGGCTCCAAGTCTTCCCAAAGCAATGTAAACTAGCTTCAATTCTAATGATTTACAAGCCAGGGAAACCAGAAACTGATCCTGAGTCGTGTCGGCCAATAAGTCTTTTACCCGCCCTGTCTAAATTATGGGAGAGGACTATTGCCAATCGGCTTTCTGCCATTATAAGTTAATGCAATATCTTGCCATATCACCATATCACGGTATTTGTGAGGGACACGGCACTGTGGAACAGGTCCACAGATTGGTGAAGAATATCATGCAGGCTTTTGACGACCTGGAGTTCTACAACGCTGTCTTCATAGACATGCACCAAGTGTTTGATAGGGTGTGGCACGATGGTGTACTGTGCAAAGTTAAAAACCTTTTGCCTACACCGTACTATGGCCTTTTATGTCATATCTGGAAGGACGAGAGTTTAAGGTCAAGGGAAGGGACATTTAACCGTCCACTTATAATATGAGAGCAGGAATGCCGCAAGGCAGTGTTCTGGGTCCGCTGCGCTTTTCTTTTTATATTTCTGATATACCCAGCCCTACCTCTGAACATATGGAAGCTCCCTCTAAGGCTATTATTATAAGTGATGCAGATGACATCGCAGTCATCTATAATGCCAAATGTAGCGTACGGGCAAGTATTGGTCTACAAACGTAGTGGTGGCTCTACAATAAGAGGAGCACCTTGCGCTGAGATGTGCACTGTATTCTACCAATATGGCTTTATGGAGTGCAGATTTGGGAGATTGCTGCCAAATCGAACTATAAGCGCATACAGGTCTTGCAGAATCAAGTATTACGACAGATGACCAACTGTCCCTGGTACGTACGCGGTTCCACACTCCAAAGAGCAGATTGGTAGGCACACTAGTAG
>JBAMAX010001101.1:0-31901 GCA_037043745.1 Chymomyza amoena
AGTTATAAAAGATTTTTGCACGATGTGGCCAAAGAATGGATAAGAGATAATGGTAGAGATAGTGTTGAATAAGTTCCCAATAATCCTGATGATCCAGTACCCAGCACATCTTCTACATGTAGAAGAATCGATTTTCCAAATAGATTATTGGATACAAGAAAACATAAAATTAAAAGAATATTTACGGGAGGCAAAAAAAAGAACCCCCCAAAAACAATGTTATGTTTGTGCTTCTCACAAGAAGAAGAGTTTAACCTGCTTTATGTGTGAATATTGCGACGTGCCCCTTCATAAGGGAGAATGTTTTTTTAAATATCACACATTTAAAAAATTTTAGTGTTAGAAAATACAATAAAATATTTTATACACTACTACTACTACTAAACTACTTCTGTATAAAAATGAATTTACAAGTATTATATAGGTTTAAAAAACAATAAAACATTTTTTTACAAAATATCTATTGGTTTATAAACGTAAATTTGTCAATATAGTTGACATTTTGAAAGGTAAACAGATAGGGTAGGTTGTGTTTTAGTACAAAACTTTTGATAAAATAAAATAGAGTATAGTTGTAAGTACTATATTACCAAATTTTATTAAAATCTAACCATTACTTTTGCAAATATTATTTATTTTGGATCGCGCAATTTTTGCTTGTTTTGCAAGAAATGCCCGCTACGCAGCATAGTTTCATATACTAGGCTACCCGCTTAAAGTGTGTTAACATTGTTACACTAAATCGATTTGATTCATATTCACACCAAATAAAACACGTATAAAAATACGTCTTTAAAAAAAATTGTGAACTTTCTAAAAAAAAATAGTGCAAAATTAACTTTTTTTATAAGAAAATGTATTGGCTAAAAAAAATATAAATTTTTTTAATCGCTCTGTTACAAACGTAGATAAAAAATGCCCACAAAAAGATTCAGTTATAATTAAATAAAAACAAAAAAACAGTTTTTTATTTAAGCTATAACGCGTTAAGTTTACGAACTTAAATACGAAAATTTTATTTTTGCATTTATAATTTTAGCCGTCTTTTGACAAAACAAAACTTTTTTTTGGTGTCTTTTTAAAAAAACATTAAAAAATGTTCGTTTTATTTTTTGCCAACATTAACAATAATTTTTGCCATCTCTTGACAACAACAAAATTTGTTTACACACATTTTTAAAAAAAAACAATAAAAAATTTTCGTTATTTTTTTTAACATTGTTCCACCAAATCGATTTGCTTTAAATTCACACCATCTAAAGAAAATAAATAAAAACACATGTTTGAAAAAAAAAGGTGATTGAAATATTTAAGGAGCAAGCTTAAAAAAAAATTTGAAAATTTCGTATTTTTTTTTAAGAAAATGTGTTGGTTAAAAAATTTTAAATATTTTTTTTAAACATCGCAAGTGCTAACTTAGATTAAAAAAATTGTTTTCAAAATATTTAGTAGTTTAGTCGCAATTATATTCACGTGAAAAACACGTTTTTTTTAATTAAGCCGCAACGAGCTAAGTTTAAAAACTGAAATTTGGTCTACATTTTTTTTTGCCATTCTGCATCGAATTGCATCTTTACTTTTCAAAAATCGCTGGGGCCAGTTTCCAGTACCTTATCCAGCTAGACTCTTTTTATATGTTTTTTAAGAAAATGTGTTGGCTAAAAAAAAAATTACATATATTTTTTTTAAAAGCCATGTTGCCGACTTAAATTAAAAAAAATGTCGTTCAAAAATATTGAGTAGTTTAGTCACGATTAAATAAAAACTAAAACACGTTTTTTTTAATTTAGCCTTAACGCGTTAAATTTAAAAACTGAAATTTTCCGCAAAAACCTTTTTTGTATTATGATTGTATTATTGATTTATATAATTTTAAGAATTAATTCATTCTATTATAAATGCTTATACACAAAGCAATAAAAACGCTTGCCAGTTATCTTTAAATATCGTTATATTTAATTCAAATTAAATAATCACTTTTTACAACGAGTGTGCACTTGTTGGTATCCATTCTATAAATAGAACACTCGTTGTAACTTTTTGTAACGAGCACACAGATAGGTTTAAGGTGAAATTTTCATTGCATACTTTTGTGGGCACAGGTGCAGTACGCTGAGGCGTGGCCGTACAACGAATGGTTCAAGTGTGAAATTTTCATTGCCTTCAATCGGGCGGGCACGGAGTAGTGCGCTAAGCGGCGGCCGAACATATGCAAAACCCAAAGGACCCGGGATCGAACTCTCCGTTGGTCAGTCGACAGCACTTACATTGGGGGTTTGTTGTTGTCGACTGACGTGAGAAGAAGGAAGAACATAAGCTACCTAAAAATAACAAGCTAAAAATACAAAAAAAAAATTAAAAAACCATGTAAAATGAAAAAAAAAAAATTAATTTTTTTAATGAATTTTGTTTTTAATTTTTTTTAAGCTAATTTTTGTATTTTTAGCTCGTTTTTTATGGACTCTATTCCTAAATATAACAAGCAAAAAATACTAAAAAAATTAGTAAAATAACGTAAAATAGTATTTAAAAAAAATTAAAACAAAATACTTTTTTTTCAAGTTTTTTACTGTTTTTAGAAATAAAGTTAACATTTTTTTTAATTTTTCTTAGTGCCTTAATTGTTTTATGATATGAAAAAATTTAAAAAAATATTTTCGCTTAAGGTTTTTCATATAAAAATTACATAAATTTAAAAAATAAGGTAAAATGAAAAAAATTATTAAAAAAATTATAAACAAAATACAAATTGTTTTTATACCCTGTACCGTATGGTACAAAGGGTATATTAAGTTTGTGCAAGCCGAAAATGTATGTAACATATAGAAGGAGTCGTCGGAGACACCCCAAAGTTACCTAAAATATAATCAGGGGGACTAGAGAAGTGTTTGGAACACATTTTTGTATTTTGAGAAATACAAAGAACTCATTTTACTTAAAGTATTGTTTTTGAGTATGACTTAAAAGCTTATGCGAAGAACTTAAAAAAAAACATGATCTTTATTATCAGCAGAAGCTCGTCTCTGTAAATATTGGAGTGCACTGAGATCCTAAGAAATTATTGTGCCGGCTTTTAGCCTTTAAGCTCCTTAGCTACTTCCATTAACGAACTTAATATTCAGCCATGGCTCTAATCGGTTAATATCAGGGCTCTTGAGCCTCGACTTAATATCCCAGACAACATAAGTTTCTAACATTTAACGTGTCTAAAAAATCTTTTAATATGAAATATGCCTTTAGTAATCTATTTTGAAATCCACGCGCTTGGGAGATATTCTTGACCTATTTGAATTGGAGCTCTGATGCTGTTGGATGTGGTTAAGGCCTCGATTTCGTCTACTTCTCTTTTCTTCTATTAGAAATTTATCAGCACCAAATCTAGCTGAATTTTCAGCAAAGTCAAGAAATTTATATTAAGTAGACTTAATTAATTTATCAACACTTCGTCAGCTACTTTGGTGTAATGAATGTATCTAAGGACTAGACGACATGAGGTATGGGAAACCATAAGTTGCATCTATCAAAATATTATAATAATAGTGAAAACGGATTTTGCACTTTGTTTTCAATATCTGTTAAATCTTTGAATCTGATTCTTGACAGATATATATTTTTTTGATTAATTTTATTTATTTTATGCAGCTTTTTGTCTTATGACTCTATAGCGCATTCATGACTTAGAACCTTAACAATGAATTGGCGAACTGTCCTTGTAACTATAAGTATCAAACTATAACTTAAATTTATGACTATTTACAACTACAATTTAAAGTTTTAAAGGATTAAATCATTGCAGAATTTAAAAGTGCCGTCTTTTGAGCCTTCGCCTATTTGTATTTGTGGCTAGGGATGTTGCAAGTTGGTTTGGATGATTAGGAAGCCTATCCCTGTATCTTGAGCTGTGTCGTCCGATTAGTTCAGCTATGGTAGGGATGTTGAGGTCATTATACAGACTTCGTTTCTAACAAACCATTCTGCTCCAGTCCATCTTCTTAGGAGAGGCAATTTAGTTTTGGAAAGAGGAAAAGTCACAAGGATCAGATCTAAATCACGGTGCCTGGTCGATGGTATTTATCGAGTGTTTTGCCTCAAATGCGTTCATAATCGTGGCTCGATTAGATGGCGCGTTAACATCGTACAAAATCCACGAATTGTCTGCCCACAATTCCGGCCGAATACGACTCGACCTGTTCACACAAACACTTCAAAACAGTCACATAATACTCCTATTGACTGTTTGCCCTTCTGGAACGTATTCATAATGCAACCATACCACGAATATCGAAGAAAACAAAGAGCATCACCTTGATTTATAAGCGGATCTGGCGTGGTTTTTTCGTTTTCGGCTATATTTATTATAATAAAGCCTTATAAAAATTTTGCTTTGCAATACAATTTCAGACAGAATTTATTTTTTAAAAGCTAAAGCTTAACACCTTTGATAATTTATTTAAGCTATGCGTATAATAAATGTAAATTTCCAATCATAAACTGCTTGTACACTGCATACAAGCAGTTCAGTATTGTAAATTTAACTTAGTCAAACCAAGCAGTGGCGCTTAAGTTTTTTCAGCTACATTTCCATTGCGATTTCGAAATTAAAATATTTCAAATTTTGTAAGAAACTAAACTTCTTAACTTCGTAAGCCAAAAACAAAAAAAATGAAATTTTTCTGATTTTTTTTTGCATAACGCATAATGAACTGTATCATTAGTTTCCAAAAATCGCTTAGGGCAGTTTCCAGAACCTTATCCAGCTAGGCCCCTTAATAGCTGGACTAAATACAATATTTTTTAAATGTTAAAATTACTTAAGCTCATTTAAAATTAATAATAAAAGTTCTCAGCAATATTAAAAATGTTTATTGATTTTATAATATTTCAAGGTACGGTTAAAAAAAAATACATAATTAATTGTGTGTATATACTCAAAATCAAATAGATCGACCTACCAACCATATATCTCTATTCTTTTTTCTTAATCCGCAACTTATTTCAACTCCTCAAAGTAATCTAACAAATTGCTGCAGGACCTGCTTTGCCGTCATCGCTCCTTTAACCACAAATCCTTCTCATAAAATAGCCCTAAAGCATGCACTTAAGAAATTTCTCTTCAACCACAAATCCCTTTCATAAAAGAACCTTCAGTTTACACCTAGTAAAAGAATTTCTCGATTTTCTTCTTAGCTGCTTAAACTTAATCTATAATCTTGGAGTTATCAGCATCTTAATTATGTAACTGTGCAACTAACCACTTAAAGTTTATAAAGCAAAAAAAAAAAGTTGTCATAATTTTTTTATTGCCTTTCAACACAATCTTAATAAAAGGCAATTCGCAATTTCCAACTTAAGTCCAAGAAAAACACGGGGTCGTCCTTTTCTTTACTTTACGACATTTTTCTCTTCATTTTTTTGGGTTAATGTCTCGCCTACGGCGCTGCAGAGTGCACTGAAGCAAAAGCTTTTGTTTACTCTCTGGCGTCCTTTAAGTACCCTTTGAAGAGGCATGCCGAGCTGTTGAACTTGTTTGTTGAAGGAACTTTTATCTATGATGTGGAAATAATAAAGTACATCGGATAACTGCGTACAATTGTTTAGGATAAGTAAATATTTAACTTGCTGTGACAAGCAAATAAATTTAAGCAGTTCAAAAAATTCAAAATTTGGAAGCTTTACCTATGTACACAGATGATAGTTTATTTAATTGAATGAGTTTGATATCATCTGACATCAAAGTGTTACACCAACTACAATTTCCCATGAATTTTATAACCATAATTACAATTTTCAATTAAATGCTTCTAAAAAAAATAATAAAACAATGCGATGTGTAGTTTAGTTTAAGATATCTAATTTCTCTTTTCCCAAAAAATTCATTAATTTTTGTATATTTTCTCGATATAGCATAGGGCAGATCTTTCATTCATACTCTTATGATAGTTCATTTGAAAAAACTTAATCTGATACTTAAATAAAACAGCCACACAAATAGAAATCCATTTTAGGACATAATCCCAGAACGTCGGTCTTCTGAAATAACCTAAAAACCAAAACCTTACCTGAAATAAGGTATTTTAGAATTTATCTTTGAGCTTTTTGTGGACTCAAGGTTCGAGTACAGCGACCGTAAAAACTAATAATAAACCTTATCGTACATCCGGAAAATAACACAATCTTACACGATTTGTTAAGGTTATATCAAAAATATGACTTGCTGGATTCTTTTATGCAAATTCTTCGATGGTCTGACCAACACCTCTGTGTATCCTGCACAGCTCTATCGTTTAATATAATTTTTATAAAAGAATTTATCTGTAATAACCAACTCTGGATCGATCATCGATATTTTTGATGTTTTTAACTTGAAAACATTGATATATCGAAGTATATATTATTTAATCTTTTTTTATGCCTATATATATCAAAAATTTCATTGCTTGCACATTGTCGCTTGAAACAGGTCTTTATCCTAATTACAACTTCGATGTATCGAAAATATCAGTGTTTTTCCAGAACTGATTCAAACATACATATTTCAAATTTTCATATACCCAATTTTGCATTGGGTATATGTATGGTCCAAGAAGAGACAACGACATTGTTTTTACTCTTTACAAGCCGGTTCTGTATCGATCATCGATATTTTTGATGTTTTAAATAGAAAACATCGTTATTTCGAAGTTTATATTATTTTAATCTCTCTTTTGTTTTTTTTATTTAACAATAATTTTATTGTTTGCACACTGTCACTTGAAAGAGCTCTTTATCTTAATTCCAACTTCGATATATCGAAAATATCAATATTTTTCCAGAACTGGCTCAAACATATTTTAGATTTTTATATACCCAATTTGTCATTGCGTATATATATGGTTTTATTATTATATTTAAATAACATTTTATTGCTTAACAATATGATTACATACTGCCGCTTGAAAGAGTTCTTTTAACTTAATTTCAACTTTGATATTTTCGATATATCAATGTTTTTCATGCACTGGTTCACGAAAATTTTACATTTCATATACACTATTTCGCATTCACTGTAAATATTCCCAACTTAAATACGGTCCAAGTCTAAGAAGTGACGCAGTGATAGATAATTAGAAACATTTTTCGAACTTCCGAAGCATTAAAAAAAAGTTATTCTAATCTTTCTTTCTTATGGCACTTTTAAGCGATCAATAATTATGCTCCCTACAAGAATGTTAATGTTGCAAAGGTTTGTAAAGGTCTAAGATGACACCACCGACCCTGGTACATACTTTCACTTTATGTCAGAGGGTTAAAACAGCGTCCAGGAATCGAACCCTAAAACTACATTCTCTCTGTAGTCTTGATCCATAGAGTCAGAACTATTGTTGATTTGTGCCCATAGGATCAAGGATTTTATAAATTTGTGCCATGTATGAAGCAGACCAAAAGTTTTTTATACCACAATGTTTATCCACATAAACACCTAGATCTAAAAAAAACTATTGGATCTAGTATTACAAAATTTTGGTATTCTGCACCTTTTTTTCATAAAATTTCAAACTTACTTCAGTGGGTACTGTTTAAAATCAATTTATTGCAATTATATTATTATATTGTATTAAATGTTTTTTTATATAGATGATCAATCCTTGACGCCTTATCGTGTCTTTTTTTTTTTGAAATCGCAAATACGAATCTTTTTAGCTGTATTCCAGAAAATAATAGATCCAAAACGAACAATTTTATTTGGATTCGGCTTGCGAGCTCCGAATAACGAATGTTTGTCGATAATTTACCTTTTTATTTATGATAAATTTCCAGTATCTTACGCATTCTAATTTTTGCGTTGAGGCAGAAAAACATTATTAAAAATAATTGATATGAATATCTACCTTTAAGTCAGCATAAACATAGTCTAAGAATATAAAAGTAAAAAAAAAATAATAATAATTCTCAGTAAGACCCCTTAGAGAGGTATAGGGGATCTCTATTAATAACTGTTCGAACAAAACAGGGACCTACAGCTTATAGCCGAATCCGAACGGCGGTGTTTTTAATTAATAGAGACTTTCATGGCAAATAGCGTCTTTGAGCTAGCGATGCCAGTGTTAGTTAAATGCACCAGTGCTACTGCGGGGAATCGAACCACCGACCTTCGGTTTTAAAGGCGAGTACGCTACCACTTACGCCACCGACGGCCACGCAAGAGTATCAAAGTGTATTTGAAAATAATTATAGAATAAAATAAGTGCTTCGTTAGACCCATTTTGCGGATTCGCTTTAGTTCCAAAATATTCGGTTTCAAACAACATACAAAATTCGGTTTGGTGGAATTGGAGCACAAAACAGTTGGTTTCAGAATGAATTTGCATAAAATGTTCATGTTCCTTTTCCGAAGCATTTCGTTTCATAACTCCAGCTCGTTCTCGGCTTTTTGACTATCATCGAAAAGTTTGATCTTGATAATTAGAGGTGGAGGTTTTTTTAGAAAACCCACGCGTTTTAATATACATCTATATTTTTGTTTGCTTTGAAAGCGCTTTTAATGAAATTTTAAGACCGTACCAATGGATAGAGCTATTTAAACCATCTCAGTGCCAAAGAACAATATCTAATATTTTAGATATTATATTTTTATAGCCTGTACTTAAAAGTACAAAGGGTATACTAGATTTGTACAATGTATGTAACGGACAGAAGGAAGCGCGGCAGACCCCAAATCCTTTATACCAAAATGCTTATGATAACCTCGGGTAGCGATTGAGCCAGTCCTTCCGTACGTCTAAATAAACGACTTGATCTCGGAGAATAGAAGAGCTAAAATCATCAAATTTTACCAACTGGTGCGCATATTGTACGACCATATGGTAAGAACTCCTGATGCACCACGCCATGGTAATCGAAAAAAACAGTGAGCAAAACTTTGACATTTGATCGAACTTGGCGTGCTTTTTTCGGTCTTGGCTCTTCTGGCCGCTTCCATTGATACGATTGGGCTTTGGTTTCGATATCATAACCATATACCCATGATTCGTCACCAGTTATGACCCTTTTGAGTAAATCTGGGTCGACGTTGACGTCATTCAACAGCTCTTGAGCGATGCTCATGCGACGGTTCTTTTGGTCAAAATTTACCAATTTCGGAACAAACTTCGCTGACACACGTCTCATGCCCAAAACGTTAGAAAAAATTTCATGGCACGAGCCATGCCGACATCCTCAGCAACTTCTCTGATAGTGATTCGACGATTTTCCAAAATAATTTTCTTCACTGCTTGAACGTTTCCATCAGTTGTTGCCGTGCTTGGGCGTCCAGAGCGAGGCTCGTCATTGGCATCTTCCCGGCCATCTTGGAAGAGTTTGTACCACTTGTAAACATTTTTTATACCCTGTACCGTATGGTATACAGGGTATATTAAGTTTGTGCAAGCCGAAAATGTATGTAACGTATAGAAGGAGACGTCGGAGACACCCCAAAGTTACTTAAAATATGATCAGGGTGAATAGAGAAGTCGATATACCCATGTCCGTCTGTCCGTCTGTCCGTCCGTCTGTCCGTCCGTGTGAACGCCTAGATCTCAGAGATGGTAAGAGCTAGAGTTACCAAACTTTCACATTAGATCCCATATTATTCCATAGGAGGCAAGTTTATTTAATTTTTTTGATATCGGGGATAAATTATATAGCTCCCATGGGGGTGTTTGAGACGACCTCGACAAAAAAAAGCGTTTTAGATGAATAATTCGTTTGTTTATGAAGATATCGTAACGAAATTTGGCATTCGAAAGTTTTTTATAGTTCCCAATCACTGTACCAAATTTGATCAAAATCGGTTGACTATATCATATAGCTCCCATAGGACCGATCGGCCAAAATAACTTTTTTAAAGAAAAATTCGCTATATTTCGTTTTTTAATAAAGATATCGTAACCAGATTTGGCGTTTGGAAATTTTTTAGACCACTTAAGCAATGTGCCAAATTTGAACAAAATCGGTTGACTATATCATATAGCTCCCATAGGTCCGATCTTCCAAAAAATCCATTTTTTAACTAAATTTGTTGTGTTTCGTTTGTTTGTTAAGATATTGGGATCAAATTTGACATTCGTGAGTATTTTATAGTTCCTAAGCACTGTACTAAATTTAATCCAAATCGTTTGACTAGATCATATAGCTCCCATAGGACCAATCGGTCCAAAAACACGTTTTTTATACAAAATTCGATGTGTTTTGTTTGTTTGTAAAGATATTTGAAATAAATTTGGCATTCATATCTTTTTTAAGGTATTTTAGCACTGTGTCAAATTTTATTGAAATCGGTTGACTATATCATATAGCTCCCATAGGAACGATCGGTCAAAAAAAAATTTTTGCTTAAAAATTCTTCTGTTTTTGGTTTTTTGTGAAGAAATCGGACTTTATTACAAGCTAGTGGTACAGGGTATCCTAAAGTCGTCCGCGCCCGACTTTACGTCCGCCATTTTTTTACTCAGAACAGTTTCACCGTATGCTACTGTCGACATTTTAAGTGTTACCGAGCACTTAATTTTATTTTTTACACAAAATTTGATGCAAATCCGTTGATCCATAACATATTTTTCGAAAGCAAAAAATCGCCGAGCACGCAAAACACTTATAACCTTTACGCCTCTCACAACCAAACAAAAAATGCCATTCTTTTGAAATTTGGTACAGATGTTCGGGAAGAGTGTACCAACACAACAAAACAAAAAAAAATCGATAATCGAAAATACGTTGCCCGCGAAATTGCTTAAGTCACCTTACTTTTTGAACACACCTTGTATACGTTTATTAACATGGTTATGTCTACTTATTAAATCAACAATTTATTTATGGCTGAGATTTTATTTTTAATTATTTTTTTTTTTAAATGTTTTTTTTTTCTGATGTAAGATAATGGAAATAACGATTAGTCTGGATGATCTGAATTTAATAAAAAAGACCGGTTGTTGTACGTAGACAAGTATTTAAATATTTCGAAATAATATTTTTTAATCACCCCTCTCATTAATTTATGAAGTACCTACTGCGCTGTATTTCAGGTTTACAAACGTTATATAATTTGTAACATTAAGATATTTAATTTAATAAAAATTTACTTAAATGGCACATATTCGAAGTTTTTATATGCCAATAAAGCTTTAACTGTTTGAGAATTGTAAGCCTACAAATATTGTTTTTATTTTTTAGCATGAGACGACTTCTTGAATGTAAATGAATAAAATTTTTCTTTTACATATGACAGATTTACTTAAGTTCTTGTGCCGGGGGTTTTTTAAATTTTTAATTTAATTTTTTTTAAATATATTGCTTAATTTTTTTCAAATCCTTATTACTAAAATTTAACAGTTTCCTAAATTGGTTTATTTTGAATTTAAGCCAACTAGGTATATTTTATTTTTTACCTTAATTTAGAATAGTTAATAAATTTAAGGATCAACGAGTGAACCTTCGTAAAAAAGTCTTATAGGGTAATTTTGGGTCGAGAAACACGAAAATGACAACCGTATTTTTTAAGCACCGTTTTTAAGATATTTTCGAAAAATTTTAGTTATTCGTGCATATCTTGTGAACAGGTCAGGTTGCTTTATATTTTTTACACTTTTAGCTTCACAGCTGAATATAGCAAAAAAAAAAAAAAATCCCCTCTAACAATTTTCTACTTTATAAAAATCAACAATAAAATTTCGCATTTGTTTTTTAAATCCTTTGTGAAACTTGAATACGATTACAGTCCACCAAAAATAAATAGTTGATGCGCGTATATCCCTTTTTTTTATATAAATTATTATTATTTTTTTCTTTTGTAATTGTATTGGGTATTTTTAATGAACTGCATATGTGTAATGTGTAATGAGCGTATGTGTAATCTTCATTAGTGGCACATTACGTATACGCAGAAAAATAAATCAAACTGATTGAATTTAATGAGCGTTTCCCAGGCTGCAAATACAGATAATGAAAAACCCTTTAGGCGACAACAATCGGACGTACAACGATACCGAATAATTTATTTTTTTTAATCGTTTGCATTAAGGATAATATGAGAAGATTTCGACAGCCAAAAATGTGGCAACACGCAAAAACGAAACCAAACAAAATTTATTCGAATTCATTAAAAAAATCCAATAATTTGGCGCCCAAATTAAGCTGCGTATACTTAATTTTATAAAAATAAAAGCGAGTTTAAATCGTAAACCATTCTGCCTGAATCTATCTGCACTTCTCAAATAATTATTAAATTCCACATTTTATTTTTTATTGTGTAAATCTATTCCTGGAACTCAGTTAAGCTAAAGAGCATCATCTAGTTTACATATCTTTACTTAGTTATTCATTCTTCTTCATCGCTATACTTGACAATCGTGTCATTTGTTGTTTTTGTTTTCGCCTGAAAGCGAGTTCTTAAGTAGAAAGTGTAAAAATGCAAAAAACAAGTTGCAGCAAGGCAGAGAGTAAGAGTGAAAGGAAGAAAGGAAGAAAGCGCTGCTTAAGATGCTGCAAGAACTAAAAGAAGAAGTAGGAAAATGCGTCACTTTTAATTTGTTTGCCATGTTGCCACGCTGCAAACTTGTTGTTGTTGTTACTGTTGTTCTTCTTCTTCTTCTCCTTCATGTTGTCGCACTGTCTGCTGTGCTTGCAACAAACTTGTCGAGCTCTTGTCGGCCATGTTGCATGGCTGCTTGCCGTTGCAACGTCATTCTCATTCTCTTTCGCATTCATGCGTAGCTTCCAGCAGCAGCGGTTACACTGAGCGAAATTAATGAGTACGAATGTAAAAATTTCAACAACATTTTAAAACTTATGACTGGGTTCTGGGTGCTAGAAACGCCAACTATGGAACTAATATATATATAAGTTCCTCTAACTTCGGGTGGAGCGTAGGGCCAAAACAAAAAAAAATTGAAGGCCGGCCGATTTTTTGCAAGTTGTTTGAGGCTATTCCAGTCTGTATGGGAGTCCCGAAGGTCAACATCCACCTTGCGACGCCAAGAGGTTGTTGGTCTTCCACGGCTTCTTGCGCCTTGCGGGTTCCATGAAAGCGCAGCTCTACAGATTTCGCAGGTGTCTTTGCGAAGGGTGTGCCCGATACACCCGAAATGGCGGCGTTTGATTATTAATTCAATGGGAATGTATGGAATTAAAGGGTTTTCCAATAAGGGGTGATGATAAATGATCGGATGTTTATTTCATAATAAAGGGAAGGTATGCCGTTAATAATGAAAAACAACATCAGATGGCCACCACAACCACGCTTACAGGACCATATCCTTTTCATGAAATTGTCCATAACCAAATCGCAAAGTGGCTGCCCTATGTCCTCGATAGGCTCACGAATTCTATCTTTTTTTTCACGTGGCTCCAAAGGAAGAAGTCGCAAAGTGTTTAATCACAAGATCTCGGTGGCCAATTGTGATCACCTCTTCGAGAGATAACACGGTGCGGAAACTTTTCCCGTAAAAGAGCAATGGTTTCGTTGCTTGTGTGGCACGTAGCGCCGTCTTGTTGAAAGTAAACGTTGTCCAGATCAATACCATCCAACTCCGACCATAAAAAAATCATTAATCATCTCTCGATAGCGCAATCCATTCACCGTAACTGTTGATCCCACCTCATTTTCAAAAAAGCAAGGTCAAATGACCCCACCGGAGGATGGAGGGGCTTCTCAACAATAACTCTTGCGTTTTCCGAGCCCCAGATGCGACAATTTTGCTTTTCGACGTAGCCACCGAGGAGGAAATGGACCTCATTAGTCAAGATGATTTTTCGATGGAATTCCGGATCATTTTCATGCATTTCAAGGACCCAATCAGCAAAGACACGACGTTGTTGATGATCGGTCGGCTTGAGTTCTTGTGTTAACCGAACTTTATAAGCTTTAAAACCCAAGTCTTTATGCAAAATACGATGCAATGACGTTTGTCGAATGCCCAATTCCAAAGAACGACGAGGATGGACAAACCTGAGTTTTCTTCAACACTATTCTCAGTTGCTTTTGAGCGACGTGCACGGGTTTTATTCTTCACGTCACTTACTTGTCCCAACAGCTCGAGTTTTCGAATTTCCGACAAGGTCCGACGACCCAAAAATGCTTTAGTTTTGCGAACTGTGACTGCAAGATTTTCACCATTTTTGTAGTGAATTTTAATAATTTCATTTCGTTGTTGAAGTGTATCTTCATTTTTAGTAATGGCGTAGTTTCTACTTGTCAAATGTCAAAAAATAAAAGCTTCAAAAGTGACAGCTACCGAAATACCGGTTGATTCAAAATAGCACCTCTTGTCGGAAAACCTTTTACCACGCAAAGAGTCTTTGCGAACAGAAATTCAAATTGAAAGAAATTGAAGTTCAAGATTGTTTTTTCCCCATTTATGCGTGAGTAATCAATAAATTCCCCCCGATTTTAAGAATTTTTCAAAATTCTACATCAAATCGCTTTACTATCTGTTAGTTATCTAATAGCGCAAACCTCAAACTCCTTGAACCCAATTGCATTATGGAACGCTACAACTAAGCTTTAACCCGTTCACCCCTTCTTTCTTCAATTTCTCTCAGTGTACTTGCAGCTGTTACTGCCACTGCCACTGCCACACTGTTCACTTGAGCAACGTCGTGGAGTGTTGCAATTAGCAAATAAAATAAGTAGCTACTTTTGCTAGGTAGTCGCTTCAGTTACCTTTTGCTTACCATTGCCACCAACCAATTGCCAATGCAAAGTGCAAGAATTTCCAAGCGCAACAATGTTGACAACAATGGCCAAGTTAATTGCAAAAATTGGTACAGTCACGTGCGTGCAAATAAGTTGCAAGCAACGTTGTAGTTGTTGTTGTAACTGTCGTCGCCTTGTTAGACGCACCAGATAACCGACAACCTGCTGACAGCCCACGGAACGTGAGACCCATGCTCAAAAACAGAAACCGAAAGGAAGCAGATATACATCGACCTGCTCCTGTGGCAGCTACTAAGTAGATAATACATTTTGTTGCAGAATGTTGCTTAAATTTAGAAATAAAACAGATATTTGGCTACAACGCAATTTTGACGTTTTGCAACACTGTTATCGAAAACAGTTACATGTGCGAAAGACTTTTAGTAAGCGATAATAAAAGATAATTTTCATGATAATATTTCTACAGCTCAGTTTGGTTGGTATCTGAGCTGATGCGCTTAGCGTCGGTTAAGGTTAGTCAAGACATTAGCTATAAGGTTACTTTGAATAATGCAATAGAGATACCATGGAGAATCATTAAGTTTTCTCAAGCTACACTCTTAACTTGGTTTGAAAAATATGCTATACATATATCAGTCGAGCCCCAAGCCTGGATGCCACAGGTCCAAGATCTTACTAGAAGAAAAAGAGCAGAACTTCGTTATTTAGCTAGCTTCAACCACTTAACAGCTACTTAGGTCAATGTTTCGGAACTAATATGATCTTTCCAACAAATTTTTTTTAATTCGAGGGCTCGAGTTTTGAACTGGGATATATCCTATTACAACACCCATCCGCCCTAAGCGCAAACAAAACAAATGTTGATTACACAGGTCTATAAATATCGTGGTCATGTCAGTTGTTGGAAAGCTAAAAGTAATTTCTGAAGTAATTTGCTGTGTAGTAGCCGGTCAAAGTTAGCCCATCACATCAGGATTTTGAAATTTTTGCGGTTATGAACGAGAAAAACGTAATTTTTTCCAACTTTTGAGGTACAAAAATTATGATTTGTCTCTTCAGTTACATTATTTAGTAGCACTCTTAACCTTTAATTAAAGAGTTCCAGACACCAATTGTGATATTTTTCCCAAAGTTATGGCTACTCAAAGTTACGCCGTGTTTCGGGTACGTGACCTCTAATATCTCAAAATCCTAACGTAATAGGCGAATTCTAACCCCGAATTCGGATTCTACGCAGCAAATTATTTCGGAAATGACCCTTAACATTCCAACAGCTCACCCATGTTGGCCTGTATTATTGACTTTTTACTAGATATTGAACCAAAGCTCCTAAGATGCTATCAGTGGCTCCTTTAAGATTAGTATCTGCAGAAAGTATGGCCCTATGTTTGAAAAGTTGCGTGTTTCGGTTAGACCTTGGGAAGTGCATACTGGTAAATATAGTATAAAGAAGAGCAAGTATACTGCCCTGAAAAACTTGTTTGCTTTAGGGAATCACCATACTCCGATGGAATTTAAAAAAGCAGGTTGCCAAAAACGATTTGGAAATCAATTAATGTTGTGCAGGTAGAGCCCAAAACCTGCTTTAACTTCTTAATAAGCTCATCTGCAACAGCTAATAAAAAATTTCGATTCAGAATTAGAAAATTTCTTTTTGTTAAGGAATATTTTAACGCTTTATGCGACCAATAAACTAAGTCGTATTAAACTCCTTTCGCTACAACCTCCTTTCCTTCCAGTTATTATAGTTTAGACTGAGTACCTAAAACTTTATATAATGAGTACTGAAGAAGTGCGAGCAACAACTTGAACTTTGATACATTATCATTAAAAATCGATTGCTAATCATATTCTTATACTGAGAACTACTATATTTATTTCTTTAAAAAACTAATACATTGTGGTGATGTTATAAGGGGTGAGGTGCTTAAGGAGATCTGAGGAAAGAGACTGAAAAAAGAGACTCTTATACTTCGCAGAGCGTTGCGCAGGTTCGTGGGTAAACTTCGTGTATCCGATACGCATCCTGTAGGCTTTATGGCGCGGTTTGTTGTTGTGATGGGACTATCACATATAAATAAGCATCTCCATATGAAAAACTGCCCCTGTGAAACATATTCTCTTCAGATCACTTCACTCGAACCTATGCATCATGCACATGCAGCTACTTTAATCTCAGGATCATGCTCAAACATGCTCAAACTTGTCCTCACTAAACACTGCGAAAATCTTTTCCAGATGCAGCGTGACTACGGAATTTGCGAAGCTTGCGTTGAAGAGCGATTTAGATTTTGTTATGGCTAAGAGCCGACTATTGTTTTTTCTGAGCCGTCAATTAGGATCCCTAGCAAGAAACTAAGTTGTCAACCATTCGTGAAAGATCATCAAGTATCAATATATCGAAGTTTATATTCAGACAAAACAAAAAAGTAATATTTTGTCCGGCCAAAATTTGCTTACACAAGGGACTGAACCTTATTGCAGCGATGACAGACACTGTTGCTAAGAGAAGAGGAAAAATTAGACGAGAAATTAACTGGACCAGCACTGATGGCTTACGGCAAGTCAAGCAACTCATTGGCTGCTCTAATTTAAAAAGGTTCAAGAAAATATCTAAACTAGACAAGAATTTCTTTAGGGTACGGGACATTTCAGACTCCGCTAACACCTGAGTATTATTGATATCGTGGGCTGGAACACAAGCAGGTTCTCTACATATACTTGCATCCTTCCTCGGTGGGCATAGAGTATCAATATATGACCTCACCAGACTAGACCCATCTCAAATAATCTAGTTTGTTGCAGATACAGGGCTAGTTGAAGAGCTCTATGACTAGAAGGAAGAACAATAAATACTACGGGTTGCAGTGCAACATTCCCCACTAATATTATTAACTTTAGTAGTCGTTCTATCAATTGATAAAAATTCAGTCTGACTACTTACCAGACCAATTAGAGGAACTATGGTAAAAAATTCGACATAAGAAAGTGGATACAAAATTTAAAGGAGCTATGAATGGGTAACGCGGCAAAAACAGAGTATTTAAGGTATCTGAATTCGTTGACAAATAATTAGGAAGGCAGTTTGTGAAAAGTAAGTAGATAATTGAAGAAGTACTTTAATAAGCTTCATTGCAAAAGTCGCAAAGAGAAAGCTGAAGTGTTTCCATAGCAACACACAGCGATTTTTAGCTTTCTGAATGAGTACCCCCATTCATCCTGCAACTCCTGCCAAGTTTCAGCATTAGTTGATTAGAACAAAAGATAAAAAGCTCTCCAGCTTCTGTCAATAATATCCCCACTAAATACTCACAATACCATTTTTCTATAAAAAAAAATATATAATTCAAAAGTTCAATTTATAACAACTTTAATACGACTGCCAGTGTTGCCATAAAGTCGTCTAGTTTATTTGCGCACACATGAAGTAGGGCACAAGTGCCTCTATCAAGCAAAGCGGCCGGTAGAGAGAGTGTGAGAGAGGTTCTAGAGAGGTTCTCTCTCACACATCCACTTACGCAGATTACAATCTGTTTTTATAGAGCAGCGCGCAGTGTTGCTCCCTTTTATCTTTTATTATTGCGCTTCCCTGCTGTTTTTTTTTTTTGCTTTTATTCCTTTTAGTTCTCTTAGCTTATACCTTTTTACCCCTCAAGGCATGCAACAGGAAGCAACAACAATAAATGCCAAGCAGAAAAAATATGTTTAATCATAATGCTGCCATGCACAAACACACACATATGCAGCAGTATTTATGTACATGTATGTACTTACCCATAACTGTGCACATATACATATGTGTCTGTGTGGGCGGAGTCCGGCACATCCTTTCATAATACACTGCTCTAAGCCATAGGGTCAAGTGTCTGTTCCAAGCCAAAAGGAGTCACAGTAGACGGGTTACAACTTATTTATATTGCAATCATCATTAGGTTTGCTGAATCAAGTTCCTATAAGCACTTAGGGGTAGAAACACCTTTAAACAAATTTTCGACGTCTTAAAAATTTAATTAGTTTTAAAATTAAACAAGTGTCGTGCTTATATACAGTGATTTTTTAAGAGGTATAGTATTTGATTTAAAAAAAACACAAAAAATTTAAAAAAATTGATTAAAACTTTATTGGAATGGACAGAACGATCAATATAATTTTATGTTTGAAGATGATTTCATGCAAATGTTGGCCGCGGCTCCGCTTTAGGTGGCCCATACGCAAAGTCCTATTTTGGCACACTCTCTCATGCTTCAATATTGGCTTCCAGTGCGTCAATCGTTGCTGGTTAATCCCTGTAGACATGAGCCTTAACATGGCCCCACAAGAAATAATCCAAAGGCGTTAAGTTACATAATCTAGGCGGCCAATTGACGGGCCCTAAACGTGAGATAAACTGTTCACCGAAGGCAGCTCTTAACTAGTCCATTGTTTCACGTGCCGTGTGGCATGTGGCACCATCTTGTTGAAACCTTCTTCCATTTTGGGCAAAAAAGTCGTCAATCATCAGACAGTAGCGCTCGCCTTTCACAGTAACGTTCCGGCCATTGTCGTCTTTGAAGAAGTACGGCCCGATGATGCCACCGGCCCATAATCCACACCAAACAGTGACTTTTTCGGGATGCATTGGTAGCTCTGGCAATGCTTCTGGCTGGTCTTCACTCCAGATGCGATTCGAAATTTAGTCACAAGCTTCCGAATAGCTCCCTCAGTAGGCCAATCATACAGCCCATAAATTGGAAGAAGTGCACGATGCACCTTCTTAACCGAACATGAATTTTGATAGTAAAATTCAATAATTCCCAAGCGTTGTTCGTTTGTGAGTCGATTCATGGTTAAATTATAGACCAAACTGAACAAGTTTGACAATGACACAAGACACGATTCACGCGTGATCTGTCAAAAACAGTGTTGCCAAAAAGATACCAGCAAAAAAATCACCCTTTATAAGATATATTAGCGATGTAGATGTACAGAGTTATCGTGTCTAATAATACGTAATAAAGAAAATATTCAAAATTTTCGAAGTAAAGATTAACAAAAATTAGTTGAGCATTGAGTGCAAGTTGAACTAGTTCTAAATTTGTAAATCAGCTTTACATCGTAAGTAGATACTTTTCTTTAAAATTAATTTGTCCAGTTTGAGTTAAAATATGTTCCATAGATAATATTACCGAAATAAAACTGAATGCGGTACACCTGAAATTTGTTCCTCTAAAAAATTAACAAGTATTAGTCGCAAAATCACTGCCCGAAGAACTAGTTCAAAATCACTAATTCGGTTTTACAGCGTATTCAGAAAACATTTTTTTTTTAAATTGATATATTTAGTTATAGTTCTAATATATCGCATGGATAAAGTATCTGAAATCGAGCTGAATGCAGCGTTTATAAGATGTAGCTGAAATTTTACGCCTCGAAAAAATGAACAAATATTATTTGAGGAATCAGCACTAGATGAACTAGTTTAACTTTTTTTTTTAAATTTTTTTCTTAATCGGCTTTCAAGTTTGAGTTACAATATATCTCATAGATAATGTATACGAGATAAAACCGAAATGTTGCTGCTATATCGATTTGGTTCATATAAGGCACGGCAGCTTTAGCAAATTGTGATTTACCGCAATTTATAAAATGTACTCAAAAAAAAACAAAAAATTGAAAAATAATTTAAATAAAAATGTTCTGGAGCTCAAGTGAGTGAGAGAGTACATTACAGAGTTTAAAATTTGGCACAGAACTAAGATGGCGGGAAAAAGAAGTTCCAAAAATATGTATAAATTTTTATTTTTCTACACAAAATTGACTTTTAGTTTTTAATTTAAAAAAAAATAGGATATGTTCAATTGAATACAATTTATATTTTTAATTTTTTTTATAATTTGAATTTTTAATTTTTGTAAGAATTTTTTTAATTTTTTTGGAAATTTATGCTTCAATTTCTTAAGGAAATTTGTATTTTAAATTTTTTTGGGGTAATTTATATTTTATTTTTTTTAGTGAGATTTATATAAGGTTGTCAAAAAAGTCTTGCGGTATTTCCGCAAGCTTGTCTTTGCAAGCGCGTAGTTCTAGTTGTATTCGTCGCATCGGTTCACGCTAGAGCTTTTTGGAAAGCTCTTTTCACGTGCTAACACGTGTTTGATTAATTGTTGTTTGCTTTTAGTCGTTCGTGAGTTATAGCGTCGCAAACATGGAGCAAAATAAAGAGAAAATACGGCATATTTTACAGTACTACTACGATAAAGGCAAAAATGCATCTCATGCTGCCAATAAAATTTGTGCAGTTTATGGACCAGATACAGTTTCCATTTCCACCGCACAACGATGGTTTCAACGTTTTCGTTCTGGTGCAGAGGTGATCGAAGATGCGCCACGGTCCGGAAGGCCTGTTGTCGAAAATTGCGATAAAATCGCTGAATTGATCGAAAGAGACCGGCATAGTAGCAGCCGTAGCATCGGCCAAGAGCTGGGCATGAGTCATCAAACCGTTATAAACCATTTGAAGAAGCTTGGATTGAAAAAGAAGCTCGATTTATGGGTGCCACACGACTTGACGCAAAAAAACATTTTTGACCGTATGGATGCCTGCGAATCGCTTCTGAATCGCAACAAAATCGACCCGTTTTTGAAGCGGATGGTGACTGGCGATGAAAAGTGGGTCACTTACGACAACGTGAAGCGTAAACGGTCGTGGTCGAAAAGCGGGGAAGCTGCCCAGACGGTGGCCAAGCCTGGATTGACGGCCAGGAAGGTTCTTCTGTGTTTGGTGGGATTGGCAGGGAATCATCCACTATGAGCTGCTCCCCTATGGCCAAACGCTCAATTCGGACCTGTACTGCCAACAACTGGACCGCTTGAATGCAGCACTCATGCAGAAGAGGCCATCTTTGATCAACAGAGGCCGAATTGTCTTGCCACACACATCTTTGGTGACGCGCCAGAAGCTCCGGGAGCTCGGATGGGAGGTTCTTTTGCATCAACCGTATAGTCCGGATCTCGCACCAAGTGATTACCACCTATTTCTGTCCATGACGAACGCGCTTGGTAATCGGAAGTTGTCCACAAGAGAGTCCTGTGAAAATTGGCTCTCCGAGTTTTTTGACAATAGGGAAGCGAGCTTCTATAAGAGGGGCATTATGAAGTTGGCATCTCGTTGGGAACTCGTCATCGAACAAATCGGCGCATATTTGACTTAAATCGCATTATTATAACCAATTTTATGAACATTTGAAAATTCAATAAAAATACCGCAAGACTTTTTTGACAACCTAATATTTACATTTTTTAGGGAAATTCGCATTTTAAATTTTATTTTTAAAATTTAGTAGAAACTCAAATAAATTGTGATTCAACCATTTATGGAATTGCCTTAAAAAAAATCAGAAAAATAATAAAAAATTAAATAAAAAATATTCTAAAGTTAAAGTGAGTGAGAGAGTAAGTTAAAGAGTTTGAAAATTTCTACAGAACTAAAATGGCGGAAAAAAAGGCTTAACAAAATTTATATATTTTTAAAACAAAATTAAGAGTTTCAATTAAAAAAAGATTTTTAAAATTAAAAACAAAATATTTTGATTTTTTTTGTTTAAATTGGAATTTTTAATTTTGTTTAGGGGGTCTTACTATGTATTACCTCATTTCAGAGCGCTATATTCAAAAATTGATTACTAGAACACTACATATGATTTCGGGAATCAGTTTTTTGTATTGTTATCATTCATTATTGAACTTTAAATAGTTTTTTTGGTTTTACATAAAAATTATATATGTGACCGCTACACGTCCTTCACTGCGTCCTCGTCAAAAGTGTCCAGGGCGCACGGGGTGAACGATTTTGACCGATCAGATTATCAGAAACCAAAAAACTTTTAAAATTAATTTTTCTCATCCTCTCATCATAGATACGAGCTTTTTCAAAAATTCAAAAAATTCTTATAATAATAGAATTTTGAAAAAAACAAAATTTTTTTTCACTTTTTTCCTGCTATTCAAGGCTGTTAAAAATTTTTGGATAAGAATTTCAAAAAAAGCCCGTGTCTATCTGCTGTTTTCTGATGATAAAAATGCTTAGTATGACAAGATCGGTCAGGCAAATTTTTAGAAAACGTTCACCCCACCTCTAAAAAGACGACTTTCGGAAAAACACGTTTAAAATTGACAATGTAATAAAATATATACAGCAGAAACACGAAAAACGACCGCGCATGACCTTGAAAAATGCTCTGTCACTGTCAAACGAGCCCGTCCACAGTTAAATCCTTTTACCAACGTATTTCTAACATTATTTAGATTAAAAATATGTAAAAAAAAAATCGATTTTTTGAAACTGTTACATAGCAGGACCCCCTAAGTAGTTTATAATTTGAATTAAAAAAAAATTTATACTTAAATTTCTTGGAAAAATATTTACTTTAAATTTTTAGACAAATTTATATTTTTTACCTACCAATCGATGCATTATTAGTTTTTAATACTAGTGGACTTATCTTGTGGTTCCATAACCAGCTAGAAACTTTTAGTTTTCTTAAGCTCATAATCCGTACGCAGGTGTAAAATTTTGTGATAAACAACAACACTAGCAAAGCCATGGAGTCAAAGCTTGGCTACACACCCAGCTGCCCACAATATTATGGCAAAAGCTTCTAAAGATTAAGTCAAAACTGTACCAACATTAGATACTCTCACTCTAACAACAACCCACTTCCTTGTGAACCCAAAATTTGATTGTTGACCCAACTCAATCTTAACATTTTCCATCAAAATTTTTCCTGGGGAAACACAATGTAAGGGTATCCCACTGTCGTTCAACAACTGATTTACTTGGTTGTCAGCACAACATATCCCTTATCATTGCCATTTTAATGAGCTGGCTATATGCGCGTATACGTAATGTTTATAACTAGCCTGTTACGTATACGCAGCATGCAACCCAAACTAATTAACTACAATAAACGCAGCTCGTCTTGACATTCAAGCAAATCCCAGCTTTGGAATACGGACAATGTAAAACATATAGACTATGCCAAGCTTGAACAACAGGAACCACAACAACAAGATGATGTTCCTTCCCTACAATGGAAACCATTATGCAACAAATTACAGATTGAAGTGCTGTTAATTATGTAGCCATGGTCCAAATGAATGCGTCATGCCAAGCGTGTTGTTGTTGTTGCACATAATGTTCTCATTGATGATGTTAAAGGGAATGCTGATTATGAAGTTGCTGCCAAAAATAAAATTGCGTGGGCAGTTTGAAAAGTATGCGTCAAAGAAGCTCATTAGGTGATGTTTGCTCTCGCCATACATTGGAGGGGTAGTTGGAAAGTTGTCCATAATTAGAGAGTACTTTATACTAAAAAGGTATAAAGAAAGTAAATGTTTTGACTTTTGACTTACTGGAAAAACCAGTTAATCAACATCGTGAAATATGTGCAAAATAGCAAAAACAGAAAAGAAAAATACTGAGCGCCGTTGTAGTTCTTTGTAATCAAAACAAACTCACCGAAACTAACATTTTTTTAACTACCAAAATTGCAAAGTTACTCCCATTGAAATTCATCTTTTATTACAGTCACTTGCATCCTATCTATATATAAAAGAAACTTATGTTTTACGTGCTACGGATGTTCTCATGAACACGTCGTTGAATTTCAAATCTGATTTTTGCGTGTGTTAGAGGTTGTCAATACGACGGTTTTAAGCCTATTTATTATTGTGTGCAACGTATCGAGAGGCATGTCAAAAATTGAATTTGTTCGAAAATGATTTGCACTGGGATCAAACTTTAGCAGATGCTGCTATTACTGCTCATCCATATCAATTACGTGTTCTATTTGCGACTATTTTGGCAATATGTTTTCCATCAAATCCACCTCAATTGTGGATAAAATAACAAGATTTATTATCAGAAGATATTTCGTTTCGAGTACGTCAAGCAAAACGTAATCCAGTGATGGAATTTACGCCGGAAGTTTACAATGAAGCTTTAATTCATATTGAAGATCTATGCTTGGCGATGGCTTATAAAGCATTAGGATAATTGGGAATGCAGTCTCCTAATTGACCAATGCATGATGTATTTCAATTGGAAGAAATGCAACGAATCAAATTTGTTATCAATCTAATCGTACTGCCCAGGAACGTGAAGATCGCAATGAACGTGAAAGAATTCGGTTAAGACAGACCCGTGAAGCGCGACATTCGACTAATAATGGTGCAAGTTTGAATCGAGCTGCAAACTAATCTAAAAATCTTATAATTTTCCAGATAAGCTAACTAGAAATACTTACGATTTTTATTCACTTTAAGAGTATTCAAAAAGTTTGGGCAGAACAACGTCTGCCGGGCTCACTAGTACATAATAAGAATGGAAAAGGCAAACATATTTTTTATCAAATAAACCAGCTTTGCTTTTATTGTCCTTCGCAGCACTCTAGCAATTAATTTTCAATAGTTTCTCTATCAATTGCTTACCACAACTTTTAGGATCTCTCACTTTTTTCTTGCTCATCGATCCAGCTAATTTCACAAAAGTCAGTAGAATTTAGATCAGATGATTGAGGTGGCCACAGCATGTATTTCAGGGTTCCTACTTTTTCTTTTCGAGCTAAATAGCCTTTGAACTTTGACGCAGGGATTTCGTCGGAGAGGCAATAGGAACTACTCATATACCAAGTACTTATTTTTTTAATTTTTCTTCTTTGGAACCACTGGTCTTATACTTTCTGATTGTACTGTATCTTTAAAATGGAAAATCCAATATTCAGGCAAAGCACTAGCTTACACAAAAAATAAATCCTGGAAAAATGATTTTGAAGGGTAAGTTTGAGTGGAAAAACACGAAAATTACAACTTTTTTTTTTTTGCTTTTATATCAGCAAAAAATAATTCTTTAAAAATTATGTAAAGCTTTAATGTAAAAAAGAAGATTTTCGAAATCAATTTTGGTTACAAGATACAAGGAATAATTGAAAAAAGTGCCCAATAGCAGAATTTTTTAAAGAATATCGAAAATGTTGCTTAAAAAAAAAGCTTTTCATTTTCGTATTTCTCGAATCAAAATTTCCCTAAAGAACACTTTTATACAAAGGTATATTTTTTGTGTAAACTAGAGTAATAAATATCTTTATTTGTTTAGGACATATGGATAAGTCCAAAATTGAAAAATCTGATATTCAGTCATCGATATCTCGATATATAATCGGAATTTATAGCACAAGATTAACGTCATTGCTACTGGCTGGTAGCTCTATCACATAAATAAAAATCATGGAAATCCGAGAGTTCTGCCGATAATTATATCCCTACCATATCATTTAAATATGGGCCAATAATTTTATCTTTCAAAACGATTCGAAGATTTTAATTTTCTCAAAAAATTACTTGCCTCTCAAATTTTTGGCCTACCCTCGCACATTCGCACCCACTCGTAACTAGTACAGTACCACTTGAAGTTTCGGGTGCAGCGACTGCAAATTGCAATTGCAAACACTTGGAAATGTCATTAAAAGGGGTCGTCAGCTGCCAGCAGCAGCCGCAATCCTCATTCACGCACACCTGTACGAACACACACATCTACACACAAACACACCCACCACTACACACACACTCACACACTTTTGATTTGACACCTGAATGGTTATTTTCCTTGCATATTCACATTTGGCGCCGCCATTTGGTTTGGCATAATGCAAATTTACACTACAGGACATCAACTTAGAAACATTATGCATTTTATTTTATTAGCCAAATTTTGTAAATTGGATTTAAATAACTATATTTAAAAAAAAAAATATAGGCGAGGGTATTTTAGAGCACAAACACCAAAGATATATTTTTCTTGGCCTACACTGGGGGCGCTGTAATATTTTTAGTATTGTCCTCATGTTGAGATATGGAGTCATATAATATTAAGAATGGTGTCTATTTTTTAACTTCGATATATCGATATTTCGATACATCGAAGTTCATCTGGCGGCTTAAATTAATTCAGACGCTTGGTTTGAGGTGTGTTTATATAAGTATTTTCAAATAATAAAATTAATTAATAATAATAAACCTAGAGATAACTATATTTTCTTAATAAACATTTCAAATTTAATTACATTTTATAGAAAAATAAGCAAAGAAATAATAAATAACAATCCAAAAGGTTATACAAAAAAAAATGTGGTGTAAACTTAGCAGGTAACAGAGGCATTCCCCTTGGATTTTGAGCACACGAATCCAAAGTCAAAAAAACTCCTTCACAAATGGGTTCTGGATAACCACCAAAAATCCCATAAAACGAGATAATTTGGATATCATCTAAGAACCACTGGATCGAGGTTTTTTGGACTTAGGATTGAGCTGCCCAAAGTCCACAAGGGGTTCCTCTGTCACATGTAAGGTTTACACCACAATTTTTTGTGAGCCTGTGAGTAATTGCTGTCTCATAATCTATAAACCAATTTGAGATACTTTTTCGATAATCGAAATAAAAATATCTAAATTTCGATGTATCGATATAACAACGATGTTAGATAGATCCTTATTTTGAAGTCTTGAAAATATTTTGATGTATTTCTTTGACATAGTCGTGGTGCATAAAGTATTCAATATATTTAATTTTTAACTTAAATTTTACACACATTTTTATCTCAAGTAACATTTACGAATCTGCGGCTCTAAAAACTCTGGGGAAGTTATTGAAAAGCCAATGCAGCAATACCAAAAATATGTTTTTTTTTATGAAATCTGGAGATTTCGTGTACTTTGGATGATTTTTTCAGCTACAGAAATAGACATTTCGAATTTCATGAATAAGGACTTATTTGAAAGTTACTTATTCTTACTTTCTATAACAAATTAAAATCCAGAAGAGTGAAGCACTTTTTAAAGCTCAAGTACAATTGAAATTAAGAAAAAAAAAAGCATTTTAAAAAATTTTATTTATTCATATTTCTATAATAAAAATTTAATAAATCAGTAATTTTGTATCATAAAAAATACTATACTGAAATCCTCAACTAAATATCATTACCATTAAGGTGAAATAGCTAACTTTTCAAGTTTCAAAGACGTTTGCTGAAAGAAATAGCGATATTTCTACAAAAAGTCACCAAAATGTTGTCTTTTTCTTAAGGGGACTTATTTTTGCGATTGAGGAATTTGGAAAAGTAGTCTAATCTATATTTTGTTAAAATCAAAATAATGAAAAAATCGAGTTAGTTAAATTTTTATGACTCGTATGGGCAACTCTATTTTGAAAATTGTCCTCTTGCATCTTGCATAAGCTGTTACTTTGCCTTAACTATTCCAATGTACGTCTAACTTTATCATACCAATCAGAGTTACTCATAATTTTCAACCCTTAGCACTACAATTTTGTAGGTCTAATTATGCTGGCAAAATTCCTCTGGCTAAACCCTCCAAGAGGGTTGCCTGCTAGGTAATGGACTGTGTACTGGCTCAAGTACTAGAGTCAGGCACTTGTCCCCCTTCGACGCTATGGCCAGTGCACAGTCTAGCTGAGGCAACAGCGCAGCAGTATCCGGATTTCCAAGTGTGGTGCTGCTACGTTGGAGCAGGCATAAAATGTTTTGCGGTGGTTAACAAGAACAAAATGCAACCAAACCACCGCGCGCTGCAAATTGCAATCCTCCATCGAAAAAGCCCTACAACACAAGGATTACGCCTTGGGAGCGTTCCTGGGCAGCACGGGTGCATTCGACAATGTATTCACGGAAGCCGTAATGCAAAGCCTCAGACAAAAGGTATCTCAGGAGGCCATAAACTCCTGGATACAATACCTATTGAGCTGCAGGTAAAATTAGAGCTGAATGGTTAACCACGACCGCTATAAAAGAGGCGCACAGAGGCACGTCGCAAGGCAGAGTACTGTCGCGCTTATTATGGAATCTAGTGGTAAACGACATCTTACACAGATTTAAACGGCAGTGCCCAAGGATAACTGCCTATGCGGATGACATAGCCATAATGATCGTGGGCAAATGTCCAATGACAATTAGTTCGGTCATGGGCACTACACTAAAAGAGATACTGAAGCGGGACTCAGAAGCTTGACTTAGTATTAACCTGGGGATTCTCTTCACCAAGAGATATGTGGTACCGAGACGGACTCCGCGAAATATCTAGGAATAGTACTAGAAAACAAGCTGAGCTGGAAACCCAATGTTGAGGAAAGGGTGAAGAAAGCCACTGGAAGAGGCAGCCGACAGGGCACCTGAAAAGCTATTGGTGTTCGCCAATCATACGCGCTTACTCGATAATGCATTGTACACTAGCCGCATCATTTGTTTCCACTATGCAGTCTATGTGTGACTCCCTCCTGGTGTAACGTAACCTAACCTAACCTAATTATGCTTTGCACGTTGCTTTATATGTCTAACTATAATAACCTTTACAAATTCCTCTCTTTCGAACTGTCTCCTTATCACTTGTTCTATGTTAAGTTGTCCCCCAAAGTTATATTCAGAGAACATAAGAATTTATTATGGACATGCCCGCGAGTTCTTCTGTCTGTCCATCGCATAATCTTGGATCTTTAAGAAGATTGAGAGGAGATTTAAGGAGGAGAATAGAGCATTTTTGACCAATCCTATATTATGACCCACTTGGGCAACGGTGATCTATTGACTCTTTTATTGATATAATGTTTAATTTTTTTTTTACTTCGTTTTTCTTTAACTTTTTAATTGTAAATCAAAGTGTTTGGCCAGTTCCTGATATGAGTCGCTAGAAATGAGGATTGCTACTAATACTGTCGTCCTTCTCTCATAGTGAAACATTAGGCCTCGCGGATTAGTTCATATCAATTTCCTCGCTCTTTTTGCAGTACTCAAAATTATACGATTTTTATAATATAAGGTGAGCTTAGCGGTACTCTCAAATTAATAAAAAAACATCAGCAATTTCAGACCCACTTCCCTAAAAGTCAACACCGAAACTCCTTTATCTTCTCTAAAAAGAGAATACCAAGTACAGTCACAAGCAAGCTGCCTAATCTCTGTAATATGGTTGCAGTAAATTTTTCGTAAAATTAATAATAGATGATTAAACTCTATAACAATGGTAAAATTTTGGAGTAGCAAAGAATTATTTAATTGAAATCTTACAGCCAAAGAAAGACCTCATTTAAAATTTTTTGTTGAATGGGCCCAAAATTTTTACCAACCAAAAGCTTTATGACTGAACTTTGCATATTTTACAGCACTATTATTATTAATATTATTATTACTGCTAAAAATTGAAAGATTAAGCAAAATACTGTACCTATGGAGGCCTCATATTTTTATATGATAAAAATGTTTCTTGATAAAAGTGTTAACCAAGTTGAGAACAGAAGAGTTCATTAAGTTGTTGCCTTGCAGTCTCAAAAGGAGCCTTTAAGCTCCGGTATCATGTTGGACTTTGCTTTCGGACACACTTAAGGGCAACGTTATTGCAATTTGCGTCTTTTTAGGAAAGGCACCAAGGAAATTTTCAAAGCATTGTATAGGGTGGGCCATCTGCTAGTTTTTTTGTTAATTGCACTTTCCAACAAAAGTTGCCAAATGTATATTCCAAATGCAACTATGGATCTCCGCATGTTTAAAGAATAATATCAGCCATTTGACTGGCTCTACAGGCTCGTATGCGAACATCGTAGTTTTTGATGATTTTTTTAGACGAAAACGTATCTCCCAATGTTACTGCCATCCATTAAAAAAATAAGCGACGTTGATAATGGTCCGTGGGCTTTAATTTTTGAGTCATTTGGAAGTGGTCCTAGCAAGGTGCAATTCATACGAATGATGCCGCATCGATGTTTCCGGTGACTCTTCAAAACTGGCCTGAGCTATGTTTTTTATAGAAGGACCATTTTTATAGAGTTATCAAACGATTCATGACTAAAATTAAGTAGTTTTTAACTTGACATATCACTTATATATTCCTTCTGACGTATCAATCTGCTCTAGATCAGATCTTATGATTACGGAACTTTTCATAACAAAAAATTAAGATCTCTTCTTCCATGTCGGAGACTTGAGCTGATGCATCCCCTGTGAAAACCCCGGTGGCAACAATGGTTCACGGATGGGTCCAAAACTAAGCAGGGTGTAAATGTTGGAATCGTTGGACCCAACACCAGAATCTCTACCGCAATGGGCATCTAGCGCAGCGTCTTTCAAGCTGAGATTCATGCCATAGAGATCGCGCCCTTAGTATTCTTCTCAAGGGAACTAGGGGAGCAAACATATGTATTTTTTAGACAGCCAAGCGGCTATTAGGGCATTGTCATCCTGGAGCATCTCCTCCAGGATGATTAAAGAATGCCATAACTACCTCCAAACCCTGTCCGCCCGGAACAAAGTCGTGCTATGTTGGGTGCCTGGGCACTCGGGAATGAATGGTAACGCGTTCGCTGACGATCTAGCACGACTGGGTGCCTCCACGCTGACTACATCTCCTGCGCCGTTTTGTGGTATTGATAGATCCACAATCAAAACCATGATAAATGGGCTGCAGGAGAACATAGGAGATACTGGTTCTCCCTTCCCGGGCTTCGTCAAGCAAAAGTGCTTGTCAAACCTCTGGATGCGGGCCAAGCTCTTGGTCGCATACCTATCTGGCCACCACACTGTTAGATACCATCTACAGAAAATTGGCCTATCGTACTATTCAGAGTGCAGCTCTGTCTAAAAGACGATGAAGCCAATAGACATATTGTCTGTGACTGCCCAGCTCTGGTATGGGACAGAGCCTGTCACTTGGGCGAGGAACGGATTTGTCAATACTAACAAAAGACCTACTGCTATTCATACGGAAAGCGAAAAGTCTTTTGCTTTAACTTAAGGGTATGGTACAAAAGACCTTTTGGTCGCAGGTCCCCACCTCTCTGCAAGAAACCCTTTTCGGAAAAAAAAGACGTATATAAAAGAGTATTCACTTTGGACGAGTATTTTTTTAATTATATGTTATATATATGATATATGTTATATGTTTTCAACAACCAAAGCAACAGTTAGCCCACCCTATATCAATGTAAAAGCGATTCTTTAGTGTTTTTCCAAGGACTTCTCTGCCTTCGTTGTCCAAATGGATCTAATTGCACAGGTCTACAAATACCAGAGTCATGCCAGTTGTTGTTAAGCTAATTGTCATGTTTGACGTTATGTACCCGAAAAACGACGTTTTAGCTACTTTTGAGATTGCATACAGGGTGCAAAAAATATTGGTGGTCTGTCTCTCCAGTTAC